>JAWPHD010009343.1:35000-104863 GCA_037043455.1 Cyrtodaria siliqua | reverse complement strand
TCGGGTTTTAAGCACATATACAAACATCGACGATGTTGTCATACTGCGTGGCGGCGATCAAACAACGAAAATGAAACTATGGTTGATGTTTGTTTTTGTGTGTGGCAAACTTCGTCGGATGTTGAAAATTAAAAAAATGGTAAGAACTTGCTATCTTTAGAAATATATAATATTTTGTCAGTCAATTACAAGACTAAGAGTTTCATCTCATAGATTAAAATTGAATCTGGCAGTTGGGTTAAACCTAGTAGAATACCTGTTAACGAGAGAACGTGTGATCTTTATAGAATGTTAGAAGCTGAATTTTATTTTGTATTAGAGCGTGAACGATTTTCGGAGTTAAGGAATCACTTTAGATCTAAATATTTTTGGAAACGTCCTAACATGATTAAATTTATTAAATTAATAAACTCAACAAATAAAGTTAGAATTCGTAAATTAGGTATATTTATTTATGAAGCTTTTAAATTCGTCGGTTTTGTATTTCATAAAGGTGTTCCTAGCTCTGTGGAAGTCTTTTCTCTTATTTTTGCAGCTTTTGTTATAAGACGTGCTCTTTATAACGATATTTTGGCCCAATACCGTATCTACATTTTCTTGCATAAATTATGTAAATAATTGAACTGATGTGTTTACATTTTCCTGGTCAGTGTTGCTAGTAAAGTTACGAATTTGCTCCTGTTTCGATAACATATTTTCATGCAGAATTTGAGTTTTAGTTTAATCCCATATAACTGTATGAACTATTTCTGGCTCTTTACTAGTAATTCTTTCATGTTTCTTTATATTGAATGTTAACAGATTTGTTCAGAAAACTCTGAGAATGGTAAAACTTTAAAGTCTTAAATATATTTGAAATCTTCCTATTCCATTAGACTTAGTATATAATCTAGAACGCTGTGGCAATGTGATGAGCAATATGTGTAGTCCCCGCCTTAGCCATACAAAGGCATGATAATTGGCAGAAGGACAAACACTTTCGACATGTGCGTCAGTCACGCGATCGTTACTGTTGCGCAAAGGAATGTCAATAAACAATGCATCATCGTTGTCGTCTAAGTATCTGTCAAAATTTAAAATGTCATCATTGTCAGTGCCCATGCGACTGTTAAAATCGCCATAGACGTAATACTTTACCTAGATTTTTATATTTTAAAATGTAGTTGTCCAACAGATCTAAGTGAACAATTTCCTCTCCATTATCAGTGATACTACCTAACACTTTTAATTTGGGGCCTGGTAAATAGACATGGTCAAAATATACTTCTTCGTTAAAGTGAAATAGATCATTTTTAAATCGCAACCAAATGAAAGCATAGGATGATTTTTTTACCACTTCGATTTTATTTTTAAGCTCTTTTTAACATATACAGAAATACCCTCACTAAGCTATGTAATACCCTATATAAGCTATGTAATACCCTATATAGGCTATGTAATACCCTATATAAGGTATGTAATACCCTCACTAAGCTATGTAATACCTATATAAGCTATGTAATACCCTATATAAGCTATGTAATACCCTATTAAGCTATGTAATACCCTATATAAGCTATGTCAAGATGAAAAACGTTGCCAGTTGCACAAATGGCTTGTAAACATCCGCTAGATTTAGATTCTTGTTTGACTCCACCTTAAATTTGCCAACATTCAGCTGGATACGTGGAAAAATGGAATTATTGGCTACGCTTTGATCCAAAACACAAGTCTGTGTTCTGTGACATTTGTATTAAAGTACAACGTTCTAATATATTTTTCAATCTAAATTCAGACCACATGAAGGTAGCCAGTGCAGCTAAAATGAGTTTTAACAAGAACAAGTTTGAAAAAGTTTATTATCAAAATGCCATTAGGCAAATTGCCCATGAGGATATACATTTTTACTAAACATATGACTGACATTCACAATATACATTATTCACAACTAACATATTTTACAAATGCACTTTATCATTATTTGTTATGACAACATTATATATATATATATATATATATATATATATATATATATATATAATAATAAATTCCTTTCAGGCTTAGGTATTAATATGCGTTATTAAGATCCTATAATTACCTACACTTTATATTTTCTTGTAGTATACTCGGTAAACAAAGTTTTGGACCAGGGTATATAAAGTCATATAAAACTAAAACTAGTAGACAGAATTTAAGTATCTTTTTTTAGTAACCAAGGTCTACCCTACCCGGTTAATTTGGTACCAGAAACATTAAATTCCAAACAAGATTTGATTTTAAAAAAAATATCGCGAACACACAAAGGGTCTGTAAAAAATGTTGCAAAGTCCATAGAAAGTAACAGTTACGGATACATTCGAGTAACCAATAAAAATATTATTATTTTTTCGCAAACTTTCATTGTAAACGATAATTATTGTTGATTGTTGATCTATTATGAATTATCAACTGAGATAATAAGGGTTATGGTCGAATGTCATGGTTCAGCGATCATTGTACGGGTACGAATACTGCCATGGTCCAAAACTTTTTTTACAGAGTATAGATTAGCTTATATGCTGTATAACTACTGAAAAATAAGATTATATTTTATTTTAATCATATTTTAAATATCATCTCTTTATTCATCTTAGCACACATTGTGCATTGTTCTTGTATACTAGTATAACGTGTCTAGAATGTTTAAGCCATATATAACATTGTTTTAACAAATGTGTGTATATACTGTAAATATATTTTGCTTGAGGACCATATGTCAGACTGGCTGTAAGCTAAATATGTTATCCTCGATAAATAAAGATATTATTATTATTATTATATATATAGAGAACAGAAACGTATACAACTATGCTTAAAGCATTGAGTCAGACATAGTGCACACACGTATAGCTTATGATTCTTTCAAAAAATCATAAAAAATGATTGGATTCTTGTTTAACTTTGTAACATTTAGTGTTGAATATTGTAAACTTTAGCGAGCCTCAAAAAGTTGTAACTTTTAACGTCAGTTGTAAACTTTACCGTCAATTTTGTAACATTTAGCATTAGTGTAACCTTTAGCTTCCTGCAACCGGCTGGTAACAGGGCATCGTTGTTGGTGCCCCATGCCCTGACACCAGTAGGTATCGACCGAGTGAATGTCGTATAACTTACATAACAATCATTGTTGGTGCCCCATGCCCTGAAACCAGTAGGTGTCGACCGAGTGAATGTTGTATAACTATTAATTAACATAATACTAGTATTTGCTAGTGCGCCCGTGGTCGAGGGGTTAACGACGTTGCTTTGCAAACCTTCTCGCCTCTCATCGCTGCGGGTTCGTATCCCACTGGGAGATCGACTTGTGAGGAAGTGTCGATTGTTACGGATGGCGGGAGGTGGTTCGTATCCCACTGGGAGATCTAATTGTGAGGAAGTGTCGATTGTTACGGATGGCGGGAGGTGGTTCGTATCCCACTGGGAGATCGACTTGTGAGGAAGTGTCGATTGTAACGGATGGCGGGAGGTGTACATTACCGGTTAAACACAGGAAAGATGGAGTGATTTTCCTCCACCACAACAAAATCGACCCTCATATATAACCTCACATGCGTTGAAAATGACTTAAATATCATACAAACAAACAAAAAAACTAGTCTTTCCTAGCATGTGAAGCTTTAGTCGCTTGTTGCCAAGAATCACAGTCACACATGTTTTAAGAGACCGCTAAAAGGAAGAGCAAAATGTGTCTTTTAACACAGGTGTCTCTTAACACAGATGTCTTTTAACACAGATGTCTTTTAATGCAGATGTCTTTTAATGCAGGTGCACTTTATTATAAAACAATGCAATTGGTAACTGAAACCATGGTCTCTTAAAGCAGGTGGTATCTCAGTACAGATGGTCCGTTGAGCGTTTTTGGCTGTAATTATTACGTTATGAAAACTGTCTTTATATGTTGCAACTTGCATGTGTTTCAAAGGCAACGTTTCTGTATACATTAAACCATTTTGCACTGAAGTTTACAAACATAGGCGCCATTTAAATTGAATATACCATACTACAAATAAATATAGTGAACATATCAAGTATAAACAAATACTAATAAAAATCGTAAAGGAGAAAAATACATAATCAATAAATCATGAAAAACAAATTTCTTGTAAAATAAGTTTGGCTCTCACTGCATAACTATTCGTGATAAATCTATACCACTTCTGGTGCAATCGTATGATGTCGTTATATGGGCCATTCTCTGACAACCAACTTTGAAAGATGCATTATTTAGCTTTTAAAACTTCATTGTGCTAATTCAATGTTTTGTAATTTCATTAGTTTAATATTTGATTTCATGATATTTCACTATTTGCACACAGTAATTTGCTTGACCTTTGCAAAAATGACCTTGACCCCTCATGACCATTATATTTTGTCTATACCGTCACAGTATTTTTCTGCATCAAAAACTGTTATTTTCTTGTTAGCTCGACTGATCAGAGATCAGCAGAGCTTATGCCGTGGTGCGGCGTCCGTCGTCCGTCTGTCTGTCTGTCCGTCTGTCCGTAAACTTTTATTTGTAGCGACTACTTCTCTGAAACTACTAGATGGATATTCATGAAACTTTACAGAAATGTTGCCGATGAAGTCTAGTTGAACCTAGCAAAAATTCATGTTAATGTGAATTCCAAGATGGCCGCCAAAGCTAAAAATATGTTTTTAAAATACAAATTTGTAGCGACTACTTCTTGAAAACTATAAGTGATATTGATATGGGACCTTTTCTAAAATGATCAGCATGACATGACGTTGGTCCTTGTTAAAAATCGTTTCGATTCGACGTTAAACATGGCTGCCAGTGGCCATCTTTGTTTACATAGAGTCGTATAGTAAAAACTTGTAGCGACTACTCCTCTGAAACTACTTGGCGGATTTTCATGAAACTTTACAGGAATGTTGCTCTTGATGTCTAATTGATCCTAGCAAAATTTAAAGTCGCAAGAAATTCAAGATGGCCGACACAGCTAAAAATAGATTTTTAAAAAATAAGTTTGAAGCGACTACTTCTTGAAAACTATAAGTGATATTGATATGGGACTTTTTCTGAAGTGATCAGCATGACATGATGTTGATCCTAGTCGAACATTATTTTGATTCGACGTTAAACATGGCTGCCAGTGGCCATTTTTGTTTACATAGAGTTATATAGGAAAAAGTTGTAGCGACTACTCCTCTGCAACTACTTGACGGATGTTCATGAACTTCACATTTTTGCTCTTGATGTCTAGTTGATCCTAGAAAAATTTCAGACTGGCCTGAAATTCAAGGTGGCCACCACGGCTAAAAATAGATTTAAAATAAATAAATTTGTAGCGACTACTTCTTGAAAACTGTAGGTGATATTGATATGGGACGTTTTCTAAAATGATCAGCATGACATGTTGTTGATCCTTGTCGAAAGTTTGTTTCGATGCGACTTTAAACATGGCCGTTAGCGGCCATATTTATTTACATAGATTTATATTTTAAAAACTTGTAGCGACTACTCCTCTGAAACTACTTGACCAATTTTTATGAAACTTCACAGGAATGTTGCTCTTGATGTCTAATTGATCCTAGAATATTTTTAGGTCGGCCGGAAATTCAAGATGGCTGCCACGGCTAAAATAGATTTAAAATAAATAAATTTGTAGCGACTACTTCTTGAAAACTGGAAGTGATATTGATATGGGACTTTTTCAAAAATGATCAGCATGACATGATGTTGATCCTTGTCGAAAATTATTTTGATTCGACATTAAACATGGGCGCCAGTGGCCATCTTTGTTTACATAGAGTTGTATAGTAAACAATTGTAGCGACTACTCCTCTGAAACTACTTGGCGGATTTTCATGAAACTTCACAGGATTGTTGCTCTTGATGTCTAGTTGATCCTAGCAAAATTTCAGGTCGGCCGAAAATTCAAGATGGCCAATACGGCTAAACATAGATTTTTAAAAACGAGTTTGTAGCGACTACTTCTTGAAAACTGTAAGTGATATTGATATGAGACTTTTTCTAAAATGATCAGCATGACATGATGTTGATCCTTGTTGAAAATTATTTTGATTCGACATTAAACATGGGCACCAGTGGCCATCTTTGTTCACATAGAGTTTGTATATTAAAAATTGTAGCGACTACTCCTCTGAAACTTCTTGACGTATTTTCATGAAACTTCACAGGAATGTTGCTCTTGATGTCTGGTTCATCCTAGCACAATTTCAAGTCAGCCTGAAATTCAAGATGGCCACCACGGCTAAACATAGATTTTTAAAAGCAAGTTTGTAGCGACTACTTCTTGAAAACTGTAAATGATATTGATATGGGACTTTTTCTGAAATGATCAGCATGACAAGATGTTGATCCTTGTCGGAAATTATTTTGATTCGACATAAAACATGGCTGCCAGTGGCCATCTTTGTTTACCTAGAGTTATATAGTAAAAACTTCAACTTGTAGCGACTACTCCTCTGCAACTACTTCACAGATTGTTATGAAACTTCACAGGAATGTTGATCTAGCTATCGAAATCTATCAGTAGAGCTTTAAGGTCATTGACCTCTTGTTTTTTACAAAATGTGTAGCTACATTTTATTGGCGCTTATTTGTTATATTGTTTCTCGTAGGTTATATTAATTTTTTCATCTATGTTATGTTTACATTCGAATATATATGTGCTCCTTTTTGTGTGGATATACTATTTCACAGAAATTTTATTCATTCTGTGAAAAAATAGCAAATCAATGCATTGTTGCGGAAGAGACAATTCGTAGCGGCAAAGACCTTCATGTGACGGTAAAGACAAAATGTGTGATATATATTGTATGTATGAACTTTCTATGAAGGAAATAAACAAAGTATAAGCTGCAGAGCGTCTGTATTTCTATTTTGAATTTTACAGTTTAAGTTCAAATCAAACCGTAGAAATATAATTAAAAAATCTGTATTTCTTGAATCAAAAACATCTAATTCAGCTATACTTCCATTGAATGACTACCTTTAAAAATACATGGCCACGTTTCATAACTAGTTTAAAGTCCCTGTCCACAAATAATTAACATTTCATTGTGAAAAGAAAATATATCAACATTAATGATCTTGAGATACGTTTCTTGTGGACTTCATCATTAAATTTTTAACATAACTATAAAATTGTCTAAATTTTAAGAAACTTAAACATGTTAAAGAAAGATCACTCAATCATACTAGTACATGCATATGCATATTTCACATGTATTTCAGCACAGGAAAATGAACAGTATCTGGCAATCTTTTTGTAAACAGGGATATAACATGAACAAAGTAACACAACTAACAAATTCATCGGACAGTGTTTTCAAATACTTTTGACATAGCTGGAAACTACTATATTTGGAAAAATAATCTGATTAGACGCTTAAACTACTGTTTCAATGTCCAGATCTATATAGACAGAATTACTTCAAGTATCGGTCTTATCAATGTCCACTTATCTGGATCGATCAGTACGTGTGTAGGTATTATACCACTAATTATTTTCCCCATAGACACCAATGTTAAAGTGTCACATATTAATGATCTGCTGCAAATTCAACTCAAGTATGGATAATGCAGCAGTGTAATGTTCATATAGAAAACTAATTTTCCACTTGAAAAATCACCAGAAAAGGTGGGATCACAAGACATGTAAGAAAGTTCTTGTTTGTTTACTAAACAGGTCAAGGGTACAGCTGTTTTCTTTGATTGACTGTTTTCATTGCTCACAAAGTGTAAGCATAGAGTCGAAATTTCGAAAATGTTCATCATTGATCCAGTAAAACTTATTAATACGCTTCTTATACATACAACCACAAAATCGAATAGACATGGGCAGCTTTTCCCTACTTATAATGCCCGTTTTCATCAAAAAAGGAGGGATTACTTTTTATTATAGGAACTACATTCGACTACACCTCGGAGGCTTACATGTAATTAGTGGTGGTAAACCTCTAGCGGTAACGATCATTGGTTCTGGTTTTGTTATTAGTATGCCTTTAAACTGGTACCAAATGATATCGTCCACGAGGGTCCAGAAGAATCTGTTTACTCCTTTGCGAAACACATACATTTAACTTCCGCAGATTCATCGTCAAGTTCCTGTCAAAACAGGTTGACTGATTGATTGATTGATTGATTGAATGGTGTTTTACGGCACTCATTAATTAAATGTATGTTTTACATGTCCATTGTAAAAGTAACTGCTTGTTAAATGATAGTTAAAACTGTTTCCTAATTACACACATGTATAAAAATATCAATGATAATAAATTATTATTATTAATAATTTATTATCATTGATAATATGATCGATTGACAAATAGTTGTACTTATTTAAATATATAGTTAAAATGAAAAAGTGAAAATTTATAAAAGGCCAATCTGTGTTTCATTTTAATGACATGATTATGTGGCACCGTATTCGTATATCAAAGCGAAGGTCGCAGGCTTTGCCCGATCAAAAATACGGATCTGTGCTCATTGACAAGTGTAGTAGAACGGGGGCTGGGCTATGAAGAAGAGAGAAAACGTCATTCTTCGTTATACGAACATGTAGTTCATCCTCCACGAAGGTGTGTAAGGGTTTTAAAAATATGTAACTATAAATACCAATCTCAATTATACCTGGATATGCATTGCCTTCGTAAGACACTACACACCATGTACCAACCAATTCCGGATTGGAGCGTAGGCTGCAATCATGATTGTCCAGAGCTTCGTTCTCTGTACCAACCAATTCCAGATGGGTGCGTAGGCTGCAGTCATTATTGCCAAGAGCTTCGTTCTCTATACAAACCAATTCCGGATGGGGGCATAGGCTGCAATCATGATTGTCCAGAGCTTCGTTCTCGAGCACCTAAGTAGTACTGGAATCATGTACGTTTTCGGGGGTCGGAACTACAGTAAAGTTTACACTCAGGTTTTAAATCACAATGACCAAGGTATTTAACTATGAAGGCTATTTGTTGCCAAAAAAATTGAAAATTGACGAAATCGACCAAAAGATTGCATTGTTCACAATACAGATTCTATTTTCATCCACACACATACTATTTCGTAATAATTGTTTACTTATAAAAAGCGATTAATCAATTTTGAAATTATATCGGTACTAATATACATTTATTTGAATGAATTGGACATTGTCTTACCTGTAGTCCAAGACTCGACAAAGTGATGCTCTGAGACTTCGCCAATGTAACAGTCACATGGATCTGCCATCTGCAAAAACAGCTCAACACCTTTAAGCGCAGGATAATACCTCTGCGACTTCTGCCTATGAACACCTGGTATAACTTCATCGTCTCCTTGACAGTTTGCAAGGTACTAACATCGTGAAACTTTCATTATCGGCACTTTCTACGAAGAAGAGGCGGACGTTTGTCAAGTTGTCACCAACATGTTTGTAGAAAGTTTTTGCATCTGGGATGTCTGTTCCATCTGCGACAAGCCTGTCAGCAGTGCGTTTCACTGTCCCGCCTACACCGTCTGCTGCACTTTTACCATGTTCGCTCTCGCTGAAATTCTATGTTGCATTCTCAAAGCCATAGTTATCCAGAATTTCTTGATGGAACATACAGAAGTGATTTTTTGAACGATATTGCGTGCACGGCCCGTCACTCAAGAAATGCACAATTGAAACCTCAGGGTGTGACTCTTTCAGACATTGAAGGACCGGTCGCAATTGTGCCCATATTGCTCCGGGACCATTTCAGAAACTGTGCATAAAGACTCTACCTTGTCTTTTGTATAAACTACAACAGTATGGAGAGAACTTTGGTTTCTCGACCCACCAAAGTGCGTGGACTGGACTTCCTCCGGTAATTTACAATTGTAATTCTCCGCGAAATCAACATGGATCTCTGCCTCAGATCCTTTACCTGTTTCATTATGCGATACTGGTGTCAATATTGAAGACATGTCTTGCGTTCTTATCTTTAAGTAAAGTTGTAGTTTCTTTGAGAATCGTTTGAATAATATTCTGTTTATTAATTTTCACAGTTTTGTTAACATTTTTACGACCATCTTTTGTGCTGATCTCTACGTTTTTATTGCCCATTGTGAATATGTCACCTGCTCCCCAGCTCGTTCTTCTATATTATCTACTGTTTTGAGTTTATTATAATTCTTACATTTTACATTTTAGTTTTCCCACGGGTGATTGTGTCTTTCTTTCCTGGAGTTTGTGTACTGTTAATGTCTTCTTCTAGGAATGTTCTGACCTTTCGTCTCATTTCTATGTTCCAGCTGACAGAATGACCTGTTCGTTTGTAAATGCTAGGGGGCGTGAGAGGTGTTGCTTCTTTCATTACTTCTCATGAACAGACTCAACAAAACCGAGTCTGCTGCTTTATTCTCTTAATTGTGTTTGTTGCTCACAAAGGATCACCTTTATCAGTATTTATTTCTAACGATCTTAGTCACCTGTATGTACTTTACTTTTGGATATTGAGACTTTTTGCGATTTATTTTCCCTTTCCTATTCGTATGTTTCGACAGGCGTTGGACCTTTTTTTCCTGATTCTTTCCCAACATGTCTTGTACCGCTTATTCTTATGTTCAAGACGTTCAATCGTTCTATATGCCTTAGCACGAAATCTTTTCTTTCTGTAATTTCCTGTCGCGGCTTGGTGATTTCTGCTTCTATGGTTGTCTTGTTGGTTTCTGGAAGAACGTTGCTTGTTTTCTTGTTTAATCCTTTAACGACTTGGTTCTGGTTCAACTATTTCTCTCTTGGATTCTCAACTGTAACAGACGAGTTCGTGGGACTATTATCGTCGTTCATAAAATCGATTCCTCTTTGTTTTAGCTTTATTCCCTCTCTCTCGTTGCGTTTGCTTATTTTCCATTTTCGAATTAGAAGTTTCATTTCACGTTCACATCTTTTTGAAAAATCAAAATGGCCTCTTTCTTTTCTTTTGGCATATCACTCTCTCTCTCTTTCTGGAGATACTGTTCATGCTTTGATGGAGTTTTTTTCTTTTGTCTCTTTACGTCTTGGACCTTTCAGCTGCCGTTAATGCCATGCCCTATATGCTAACAAAAAAGATGATATTGTTTCTTTAATTTGAAGCTTTCATGCATTCAGTGTATCAATTATCTCTCTATTTTTACTGTCTAGATCTTTCTCAAAGTTTGGAATGCTAGTATTGTGAATATTTAACACACGTCTTCGCTATGGTTATATATATCGAGAAGAATCTCATTTATGCTGATATACTCTATTAATAGTTCATTTTCTCTGGCTAACGTAGATAGGGCTTCATGAAAATCATAATTATAAATGTAACATGGAACCGATCCAGTCTCAATCTAAGCTAAGAAAATATTTCAGTCTTCACCGTCATAGCATCGTCTTTACCGTCACAAACATTCTGTGGCGGTGAAGACTGTGTCGGTGGAGACTGGTTTTAGATAACACGTGATACTGATGTTGTTCAACCTTCAATGCAAGTTTGATTATGAATATTCTGTTTTCATATACTTAAAATACATACCGGGACAGTTGGAGTTTGAAGAAATGTGTTTATATTTTCTATTATACACCATACGGTAAAGACAACCAATAAGGTACGGTTTTAGGAATGAAAATATTTTTACCAATTTTCTGCCGCCATTGGAAATTCTTCTCAAAATAAAAATGATGTGACGTTCTGACAACATGACAGAATCTTCTTCAAGACTGGTTGCAGTTTCGAATACGGCTTAACCAAACGTCGTGACGGTAGAGAACTTTATTCCATGGGACAGTTTTATTGTTTGTTAATATTCCTAAATTTCATTTTCAGTTGCGTATTCTGTTAGAACATTGCATAGAGTATATAATTAATACCTTTACAAAGACAATTAACCTGAAAAATGTATTTGGATTTGTGTATGTGTTTAGTTAAACATTTCAACATTTCATGACCCTTAATGGGCCATTTTACTTCACGAGCCTGACGGTAAAATGGCATATTTTTTTATTAAAAAAGGAGGTATTGTTAAGGTTTTATACATAATACTTTCATTTTAGAAGGAAAACAATACACGTTTCTTACTAAATCAATTTCAAAAACATATATGATATATGTACTTGCCGTAAAACAGGTACTTTTGTTCACTTTCGTGACGGTAATTTCTTTTTATAATAATGCTAATTATAGTTCAAAATTAAGGAATAATAAACTATTTTCAATATATATATTTATATTGTTATAAGTCCTAATGCCATGTGCGAAAATCTATTTTAAACTTGCAAAATCAAATAAATAAATCCACTGGGACAAGAACAAACGAGAGAATCCAAGTTCCCAGAGAATGACCCATATACAAGACCGTATACTAAAATATGACGTTCTTCTTTTTGTTGCTGAGGCCGGGCTCGTGAAGAGTCTCGTCTTAGTGCAAATCACATAAACATACTCATTAAAACAATGTCTACTGCATTCTTCTGTTGTTTGTGTTCGTCGCGTATAAAGGATCAGTCTATATTTAATTTGATATTAAACGTTAAAACAATGATATCCACTCTTTATGTGAAGCTTTAAACACGTATCTGGTAAATAATAAATTGGTTTATTTATTTAACATTCTGGCATTCTATCTCTCTCAAATGTCAGCAATAAAAAGATCATGTAATGAATTAAGACAATTGTAATGAAAATATATATAAAAGTCGTAGCATTTAAGTACCACAGTCAACTAAAAGCAAGCATGGAAAAAAATTACAAGGATAACAGGAGCACAAGGATAACAAGAGCTGTCGGAGAACAGCGCACTCGATTATTCGATTTTTCAGAGAATAATAAATTGTATAGCCAGTATATACCATCAGAAAACAAGGCTAAAACAATGTGGGGGTGAAACTCGGGCCAATATAAAATTATTGTTAGAATCTCATACAAATTATAGTAAACTTTGAGGCAGTGTGTGTAATTTTATTATTTTTATCAGTTTTAATCCAATATAGATATAAAAATCGAACAGGAAAAGCAGCATTCAAGGACGACAGTCAACCACAAACACACACAGAAACGAAGAACAAATTTAAAGATGAATAAAAGGCCAAATAAGGCATCACAAACAAAAAAGGGTTGACAACCGCTTTGGAACGGTCAGTGGCAAAAAAGGCCGCTGGAAGTTTAAACCAGGTTCTAGGGTGCACAAAACCTCACTTACCCTACTGTCAACGCAATAAAACGGGACAGTGTAAATAAAGAAATCCCCGCCATGAACTATTCTCTAACCAACAAGGCAGCATTAATAGGCAATATAAGTAAAACACAAAGATGCTCGTGTATATATAAATACCAAAAAACAATAGCCTAGAAAGCCACAACGAAAGGACTTGCAGAAGCCAGAGCAACAAGAGAATAAACCATTGAGGGCACGACAAGACAAGACTGCAGACAAACATCAAACATTACTGTCTTTTTGGGCTTTAGGTAGACGTTATAATAGGGTCCACAGCCTGTACAGTCATTGCACAATCAAAAAGGAAAGCATATTGGCGAACTGTAAATGGGTCCATCACCAAGCATGCAGTGCGTAGCAAAATGATAGGCTCATAACCTCTTTTGATAAACCTTTTAACAAGTTTAACAAAGATAGTATGAAAGTGATCATGACCAAGGATCTTACGAACTTTGTAAATCACGCCAGCATAGAAGTCAGGTTGTGATAGTTCTTGTCGCAGAAGAGTTCTTAAATTACTTTTATATTTGGAAAGAAGATCAGGGTTACGATAATACAATTTTGCAAAGGTTTTACGAAGTTTATGGTAACGGTAACCCTGATGGAGTAGCTTTTTAGTTATACAAAGATTACGAATATTAAAATCCTCAGCTCGAGCACAAGCTCTAGCAAAACGAATAAGTTGAAGAAGTTGCTCGGATACATCTCCATCTAAATCGGGATAATTAACAATATCAAAATTAAAATCATCTCTCTTGTCATATATTTTGCTAATTATTTCACCATTTTCAATGGAGAGATGTAAATCAAGAAAAGAAGCGCTAGTATCAAAAATATTAGCTTTGTTAAGTTGAAGTAGTTGGTTAGAGTTAGATCATGGCGGGGATTTCTTTATTTACACTGTCCTGTTTTAATGGGATGACAGTAGGGTAAGTGTGAGGTTTGGTGCACCCTAGAACCGGTTTAAACCCCCAGTGGCCTACTTTGCCACTGACCGTTCCAAGGCGGTAGCCCTATTGTCAACCCTTTTGTGTCTGTGATGTCGTTTGCATTTTTTATTGCTTTTGCCTTTTCGTTTGTCTGTTTGCGTGTTTGTTTTTGTGTTTTGTGGTTGACTGTCGTCCTTGAATGCTGCTTTCCCTGTCCGATATTTTTATCCTTCTTTCTATAGGGTATATATTATTAACGATAGTAGAAAAGAAATGGTTGTCAAAGTTTAATATGTCATCCAGATACCGAGAGGTGTCATTAAAGGCCTCAATAACATCTTCCTGGGTATCTGGTGAAAGACTCAACATGAAATCTCTTCCATAGCAATATAAAACAAATCTGCGACAAGTGGTGAACAGTTCGTACCCATAGGGATACTAACAATTTGACTATAAACGGTCCTTCCATACCTGACGAAAATATTATCTAATAGGAAGATGAGTGCTTCACAAACTTCTTGGCAAGTCCACACAGTGTAATTGTATAAACTGCCGTTAGTAAAAAACGAATTAATATTATTACAGGCCAAAAATAAATTGCTGTCATTCTAAAGAAAAAAATTGGTCGAAAGGCAACTCGGCGAGGGAGGGTATATCTGGCAGTTTTTATTGTGATCTCATTTCAGTTTTTTATTATTATATTTCATCTTTGAATCTGAATTTAATCTAAATTGTTTTATATGTAAATGATTGCGTTCAAATTAAAATTTTAATATCCAAATAATGGAAGATAAAATCAAAACAATTCCCCTCCCACTGTCCTCCATGTGAGGGGATGCCATAAACCAATGGGGGGCAGGGCGGGGGCGCATCATTGATATAGGTATAGATTTGATAAAACCAAACAACACAGACATATGTAAAGAAAAATGTGATGATGGGATGGTTGCAGAGTGGGGGCAAAACATATTGATAAACTGATAAAAACAACAACACAGATATGCAAAAACAAACAAAAAAAACCAAAACATTCGGGTGGTGGTGATGATGGGTTTGTGGGATGGTTGGGGCGAAACATATTGATCAACTGATAAAACAAAACAACACAGAGATATGTAAAAATAAATCGAGTGTGGGATGGGTGGTGTGGGTAGGGGAATGGGGGGCAACATAGCTATATGTGTAAGAAGTCTCGAGTGTGGGGTGGGGGTGTTGGTGGGGGTATTGGGCGCAATATTGCTATATGTGTAAGAATTGACCAAAACAACACAGAAATATGTAAAAAATAATTTGATGTGAAATGGGACACCTTTTATGAAACACATTATATTTTATCAGAATTTTGGTTCCATGCGAGCCCATGTGTTAAAGGAACCAAAACTGCTTATGCAGCCCTTAAGATAATGCTATAAGGAAGCCCATGGCCAAATTTGGTTGTGCCATGGTAAGAAATGTAAGAGACATAGACTTGTAAACACAGCTTACACGCAAACGTTGATGTGGGACACCCACCCCGACGCCAACGCCAACACCGACGCGGGGGTGATTACATAAGCTCTCTTAATCTTCGAATAGTCGAGCTAATAAAATGCAAGGTAAATGCAAGGTAAATGACATCACAAACATAAACGAGTTGACAATCGGACTACCGCCTTGAAACAGTCAGTGGCCAACAAGGCCGCAGGGGGTTTAAACTAGGTACTAGGGTGCATCAGACTTCACTCTTACCCAACTGTCATCCCAATAAAACGATACGTAAAAATATCCTCGCCATGCTATATCTTCTAACAAACTAGGCAACATTAATAGGTAATATAACCAACATATATGAAAATGCTTAGATAGTAAAGAAGAAAAAAATGACTATAAATATTTAAGGATATAGTTTCACTTTCTATGTCATGAAAAAGAGTGTTATAATATCCTGCATATACCTATCATTCTAGATTCGGACAAAGACTGTTATGATATCCTGCACAACGGTGTTGGAAGCGAGAGTGGTATATACACCGTGACCCTGCCGGACCTGGGGCCTATACAGGTGTACTGCGATATGGTAACAGACGGGGTGGATGGACCGTAAGTAGAAACAGTTGTACTGTAGAAGCGTAGTGGGTAATATACACAGTGACCCTGTCGGGTCTGGGACATATAAAGGTCTGCTGCGATATGGTAACAGCAGTTTGTGGATGGACCGTAAATATAAACAAATGTACTGTAGAAGCGTGGGGTATATATACTGTGATTCTGCCGGGCTTAAGACCTATACAGGTGTACTGTGATATGGTATCATACGGAGAGTATTGACCGTAAGTGTAAACAGATGCAATGTTGAAGCGTAGGGCTATATATACCGTGACCCTGCCGGGGTAGGGGCCTATATACTAATAGGTGTACTCCGATATTGTATCAGAGAGGGGCTGATGGGCCGTAAGTATAAACTTTTGTACCACTGAGACATGGGTAGAATATACACCCTAACCCTGCCGAGGAAGGGGGCTATACATGTGTATTATGAAATGGTAACACATCTGTAAAAGCTTTATGGTATATACATATGTTTGATATATGTCTGGGCAGGGTCCTATGTACTGTGATATGGTAACAGACGGGACGGAGGAAAGGTCAGTCTAATACTATAACGATATCAACACATCATAAGGTCGTGGGTTATTTCTTCACATGTTGATAACGTATGTTTTAAATGTACAGAACATGCACAATTATACATTTAACATACGTTTTAGCTCAATTCTGCAATTAAGGACACCTACGCATTTATATTATATAGGCTCTTTAGGCCCTTATCTTCAGACCCTTAAATGACTCTCGTTCTCTTGCCCTTATTCTGACCATTTTGAAATACAGTTAATGGAAATATAACTAAATACTGAAAAGAGGATCCTTTGGAAGCATTTGTTGCTTCCAAGAGATCCCCTTTTCCAGACAAAAACGCAAGAGAGAAAAGTACCATACTTGATTTTATTGAGTCTGATCTTTCGGTAATGTCAAATGGAAACCCCTTCAATTCCCCTAGCATCGGCTTAAGCGGTATTTTACTTTAAAGCGACACAGACTGGGGTTGGTGATTCCAAAGGACAAGTAAAAAATAATACTACTGATTTGCAGTCGGGGCGACGTTTTACAGCCGCCACAAAGCACTAAACAAACGCGGGTGTGAACCATCAAAACAAAATTCTTGGTTTAAACATGAACAGATTATGCTTAAGAAAAGGTTTGCTGTACAATATGTCGTAAACACGGACAGGATTTGAAACAGGTGTCCATCAATTTATCATATGTCAAATAACAGAATATCAGTCTTGTAGTTACGGTGGTGTAATGCGTTGTGTATGGCATGTTAAATATATATCAATTAAAATGTCATTCTGCCACGTATTACTATTATCGGTAATTGAACGTTTGCGTTATATTTCCACTATATAAAGTATTCTGTAGCTATAAATAATTTAATTTGTAATTTGAACATCTTTTGGTGTGTATCAAACAATCAAAAACGTTTACGCTCGATTTGTTGTTCTCAAGGGATCTCCTTTTCAGTATTTATTGTTTTGAACGAACTACCATAATTAAGTGATAAGGTTGAAATAAGTGCCGACGATGAAGATGAATTTGTAATATACATCAGCATAATGCATGAAGTATGGCCCATTTAGTTCGACCACCCGCATGGACGGTCATAAATGCGTATCCGATCACAACATTACACTCCGGTGTGTATTGTCCTGTCCTTTGATAATTACTTTGCTCATTTGAAGTTGCGGTACAGTGCGGAACTAATGTTCCACTGCGTTTAGGTACTGTGGTTTCTGTAGGGACCATTTTTATCATTTCTGTTATATCAATCATTCATGGTATCCATTGTTTACAGGTGTTTCAGTACCGACACAACGGAACCGTTGATTTTTACCGAACCTTCAGCGAGTACGAAAACGGATTTGGTGATCTCAGCCTGGAGTTTTGGCTTGGTAACCTGCATATATTTTATTACATTTATTGGCATTTGTTACGAATGATACCTTACTGAATGCACTTTTCATTTTTAAATTGATTTTATTATAATAGTTCTGTAAATTATAATGGTAATTATGTTATAATTAGAATTAATTAAAACCGAGTATCTACTGAGTTTTAAATCGATTTTACAAAATCGAGTTTCATAAAAATCATGTTAACAAAGGTAATGTTTGTCTGATTAATTTGGCAAACATGGTTAACAGAAGCATTAAGGAATTTTGATATATACTTTCCAGTGAAATAGTGGATTTCATGATTGAAATAAAGCCTTATATTTTCATTGTTTATATTTCACATGTGAAATACCGAAAATGACGTAATGCCGCTGTGGAGGTTGTTGACGTTATAAGTCCAGTTAGCCTCCACCCACAACCTCGTCCTTACGCATATTGTTATATCATTAGATAAGTCTCTCTCATGCGGGTTTAATGCGAGATTGGACTCCTTAATGCTGTATTAGTACATATTATATATATGTGTGATCTCCTTTATACTGGTTTAGTATATATAGGAATTAAAGAGACAACATATTGTATATATTTTGTATTACTTGATGTATCTTAAATTGCTTTTAACATGTACTTTAAATTGCCTTTGCGGCATGAACTCGCAGAAAACATACTTAAACTTGCGAAAATGACGAATATACAACTTGGTCTCCCTAATGCTGGTTTTAGGATTCCGGTCTCCCTAATGATTGAAATAGGGTTATAATAGGGATATACTGAAAATAGGGATAGATATATATATATGCACAGTCAGAATTGTTCTTCACAAACGTACATATTTATATTTGACTTCGGCTTTTAGGATTAAAGTATATCCAAAAGATGACAACGGGAACTACATCTGATGTACACATAACGTATGTAGACGCCAGTGACGTCACCGTATTTGAAAAACTGCAAACATTTTATCTTGACGCGGATGCATATTACTCGCTACATGTTGGACAAGTTGTGGATTCCACTGACGGTTTGTACATTATCATGCATGCAATTTAGTCATTTATTTATTTATTTATTTTAAAGCGTGTCCTGGGAAACTATAGAACCAAATGTTAAACCAAATTACATTGATATTTGAATAAAAAGTTAATAACAAAAACAAAACAATTAAAGCGACGGCCGTGTATTTTGAGGGATGTGTGTGCGTGCGTGCGTGTGTGCGTGTGTGTGAGTAATTGTGGTTGTCAATAAGAAGACATAACGTACTGCTGTGCCGCTGTTGCCTTTCTATTTTCGTAGTCAAGTTATAACGGCATTCATAAACACCATACTTGCACCTTTCATATATTAACTATGGCATATAAAAAAAGACGAAATAATGAAAAATCGCACTTTTATTTAATTATATGCAAGCAAGTTTCAACTCAAAATGATGCGGGATTTATACATTAAGACGCTAATTTTACAGGTCAAGATATTCTATGCCCATTCTGCATATTTTATTTCAATGTCTGTAATGTTTCGTTTCATTTGATGCCCATTACCTAGTCCCGCCTTAATCCCAGTAAGCGATGGAAAAGCTTGTATTAGCAGGATTTTATAACGGATATTTCGAAAATAATACACGTTTGAAAACATTTGTTACTGAAAACATGCGATAACCTGTTTAAAGTACCTATTATTTCTTTTAAATGTTTAATTTTACAATATGCACACTTCTTAAGCCGAAATTAAGATTTTATTTCACACCCAAACAACCTCGGTTTCGCTTCTTGGAGAAGGGGTTGGATGTGGTATGAAAGTTAATACTCGGACCACGTAATGGGGTATATGCCATTTATGTGTTATGTGCCAATGCAACTATTAAGTTCATGTGCCACTGTGTCGGATATAAAAAAAGCATCGTCTTGCGATCAAGTTAGGAACAATATTGTTAAGTGTTTGCTCTGTTTTCAACGCCAGACCTGATCAAAATGTGAATTATTTGATCGAAGTTTTTAGTAAGTAAACTTCGAGGTTTTTTCTGCATTGTACCGTAATCTCATGGTGCATTAGAAGTCGGTTCTGATTGGACAGTATTGTGTCTTTAGGGGAATAATTAGGGGATTATCTTAGTCTAAATGAGAGTTTCCAATTTCAATTTCTAATTCTATCTATTATATTGTTTAGCTTCTATGCAAAACTGAGTGGTGAGGAGTGGGAGATGTTAGAGGGGTGTGTGAGGGGAGGGGGAGGTGGCGGCGTGTAATTACATCTACTCATATGTTTATAGAACATTTATCTCGTTACGAATCACCCCATCGTCGGAACCCACGTTTGATTTATTCCATTTATCACTCCATTCATCATGAAAGAGCGAGAGTATCGACGCATCTACTCATATGTTTATAGAACATTTATCTCGTTACGAATCACCCCATCGTCGGAACCCACGTTTGATTTATTCCATTTATCACTCCATTCATCATGAAAGAGCGAGAGTATCGACGCGAATCACCCGTCCATCACCCGTCGGTATCCGACGGTAGAGTCACCTATGTATGCAATAAATGAGATTTGTTTTCGGAAAATTTGTCTCGTTATTTGAGTTGATTGGACACCATATGATATTATGGAAAATACAATGAACGCATTAACACATTTGACGTTGCAAGTTGTTATGTAGCATTTGTCATAAATACAAACACATATGCAATCTGTATACAGGGGATATTGCAGAAAATACAATACACACTTAAGACTTGGATTCCTTTCCGTAGTGATAGAGGTCAATGTGTCAACGTTCCAATTCATGACGTCAATCAATATGACCTCTACTGACATCATTAGGACACTCTGTGTGTTTCGAATACCATACACAGTTTAGTCGTAATAATACTACTACTAATAATAATGATACTAATACTACTAATAATAATAATAATAATAATAATAATAATAATAATAATAATAATAATAATAGAGAGTGTGACATAATTGTAACCATTTCAGATTTTAACTGAACTGTTATTTCTTCGATAGGTACACCTAGCAGTTTGCAAGCTGGTGGGAGTCTCTTATACAATTCCGGGTATGGCTTCAGTACCTACGATGCTGGTGTGAAAACAAATTGTGCTGAACAACGTCATAGCGGGTTTTGGTTTAAATCTTGCACGTGGCTCAATCCGAATGGACACTATGCCACACCCGGTACCCAGTCAACATACACAAGCGGTTGGGGAGGAATTGTTCACTATTCCTGGCAAACCTTGAAGTCAATGAAATCAACAAAGCTAATGTTTAGGAGAAATTGATGAAGGGTGTCACGTTTTTTTTCGTCGTATGAATTATAGGTTTCTTAAAGGCTAGGATATAGTATAAAAAAGCAAAAATGGCCAAAAGAGAAACTTTTCTGATCATTTTGCTTCTTTTTGAGACGTTTAATCACAAGTTTCTAAATAATAAAACCGTTTTAAACCAGACAATTTGGCATCTAAATACACCTAGCGTTATTTTATGAAGACATTTCAATACAGTTATATAATGTATTTAATATCTATACTTTCTATAACAAAGTTATTATCCCTAACTGCGTCGGTAAACATAAGATCTGCGATTGTTCAGCATGCTGGAACCCTTATCTAGAAGGAAACGAAATACTATCTAACTGCAGTTTATACCTATTGTGTGTAGCACCTACAGCCCGCTGGGGTTTAAAGCTTGTAGTCCATGAATAAAAGGTTATAAGTCCAACAGGAAGAGTAGCATTCACAGAGTACAGCCACTCCAACAAGTATCACAACGCAAAAGTGTTTCAAAAAGTACGTCACGAACACATTTAGTAAAACAGAACATCACAAACATATTTGACAACACAGGGGTACCGCGTTGGAACGGTCAGAGTCAAAGGTGTCCACCGGTTCAAGGGTGCACCAAACATCAATTGTTTCCCTGTCATCAATCCTAAACAACAGGACAGTGTAAAAAAGAACCCCCAACCCCGCCGTGTTAACCCTTTACATTAGAGAAATCTTAGATAGGTGTTAATAAGAACACAGAAATATTCATGTATATAATGTATCAACAAATAAGATAAACCTAATAAGCTAATCTCATATGTACTCGATGACTTGTCTGAAGTCAGAGCATCAAGTGGAAAACCGTTAAGGGCACGACAAAACGGAGTGAAGGACATGTCAACTTTTATAACCTTATCTCGACCAATATGACTGTCACAGTCGTCATAGAGACATTCGTGTTCACGCGTGTTCTCGTGAACTGCTAATTCAATTTCGATTAAACATTCACAAACTCATGCACGTTTGGAGTTGCATTTAACATGTTTAACAATGTAATATAATTATAGATAAACCGAATGGCGAAATGCCTTTCCTTCCGTGTGTATAGCTACAAATAAATATAACATGGGTTGTCGTATCTGGCTCGAGCTCCTGATCTAATTACATAAGCGAAGACACAGAGATTCGTTCAATTTTCTCATTTTGGTCGCCAGTTAGCAGCAGCAGCTCCCGTTGATTGCAGATCTCTCCATTTTGCTTTAGAAGAAACCCCATAAATAGTTGCTACATGTAAGAGTGTTGTAAAGTGTACTACGTCGTTCAACTGCATTTATTTATGTTATTAAATCAACTTCTAAAAACACCTTCATTTCGTTTCTATGTTTTCGAGATCATTTGGCCTATGACAATTTAGTAAGCTTTGATCATATTTGTGTTTTACTTATATTACATATTACCTATTGATGCTGCCTTTTTTTTTGTTTTTAGAGGATATAGTTAGTGTGAAAAGCCTGACCTGGACTTCCTTATTTACACTGTCCCGTTTAACTGGAATGCCAATATGGCATACATGTATAAGAGTGAGATTTGTTCCACCCTAGCAATTGATTTAAACTCACCCCACCTCCAAGCGGTCTTTTTTACCGCTGACCGCTCCAGGGCGGTATTCACGTTGTTAACCATGTCATGGTTTTGGTGTCGCTGACTTCTTTTCTATTTATTCTTGTAGTTGTTGTCTGTTTTGAATGAGTGTTTTTGGATGACTGGATTTTGTGAGAGCTACATTTCCTGTTCGACCGTTGCGTCGACTTTAAAAGTTTTGATACATTACTCAGAATCCGAGTTTTTGACCAGGTAGCAATCATTATTATCCCGGCACACTCGTGTGGTTCCCGGGTCAGATTAGGGCCACTGCTTATCCAATCAGAAGGGTAAAATCCAGGTCATTTCATTAAAGGTCTTTATCATCATCCCTGAAGATCTGCAGGTAAAATGTTCTAGACCTATTATGCGTATGTTTATCTCGATGCAAATGGTGGGTGAGACTGGAATGTCCATTCCGATGGTTATTGAACCGTAAACTTAAGTTCAGAGTTCTCCCGTCGGCTACCGAAAGCACTCTCGGTAACCATCGGTCACCATCGTTAGCAGTTGGTTCGCCGATAGGTAGAACGTTGGTAACCGATCTTCCGCGCGAATGCTGCCTTTCCTGTTCGAGTTTTATATCTATATCTGCACCTCGTTGATACCAATGTTACCATCGGTGGGCATTGGTAACTCGAAGTTAACCGACGTGGTTGCCAATGGAAGAACCATAAACTCACCCAGTGTATCGTATATAGTGGTTACCGATAACTAACATAGGTCGTCAAGACATGCACATACGAAGAAGGGAGAGATATCAACCGGCCATTCTGCGAATTAAGGAGATGGAACTCTATATTGAAATGATGATGCTGTCACAGCAAGTAAACCAGTATAAGTGCGATGTTAACTTAGACGTTGACAGTGTTGTTGTTAAGCAGTTGATGAAATATATCTATGATGTACAATCTTGGCATGAACGGTTAGGAAACTCATCGAGAGCTATATTTGTTAAAGGGGGTACATCAGGATTTTTCATGAAACATCTTAAATCATAAAATTGTTCCAGTTCATGATAAAACACTTATGTCAATCAAAATATGATGTTAGAACCATTGTGTTACTATCTAAACTTTGAAAACAGCATATAGCTATGACGGAATCGGACGTAAAATGCTGAAATTAACCCTGGTGCGTCACCTAGGATAGCACGTATTACTGTGCAGAATGAATTTCTCTGCAAATAAGGGCTCATTTTTAGGCTCATTCATTATGTTTAGGACATTCAGTATAGAAAATATTAATATTTGTCAATTTTTAGTCGGACACCTAGACCCTCATGAAAATCCTGATGTACTCCCTTTAAAGAAAGAGTTTTGATCTGTAATGTATTTTTAGTTGCTAGACATATCTAATTGTTTTAACTATATTAGTTGACGGCATAGACCTGGAGGTATATAACATTGTTATCTGTATAAAAAATGCAATAAACGTACGAAATACATTAAATGGAGTATTTTGGAACCGAAACATCACGTTTGAATTAAAATATGAGTAAACATGAAAAATAAAATTTAATGTTTATATTTTCAATCGTGTAGGAAATCACCGAACTTACATTGGTCTGTTGTAGTTGTAATTCCTTGTCTCTTGCTTCCTTGTTCTATTGCATTTCATTATGTATGATTGTATTTTTTCTTGATTTAAGTATTACTATATTTTAATATAAATGTCTGTATGGTTCTATATAATGTGTGTATACAATAAGTTAGTATATGTAATGACAATTTTGTTAGCGTTTGCAGCTATATATAATATTTGCATATATATATCGTATTTTATTCGCTTTCTGATTTAGAAAAGCATGGTGTGTTGTTAAACTGTAATAATTCACAAATAATGCATATCTGGAACAGATATTTTACCGCTGAACGTTATTATAGCGTACTTACTTTGCTGTGTTAGCTCTACGGGCTGAAAGCCAGGCCAGCAGAGCTAATGGGATGGCGAGACGTCCATCGTCTGTCAACCAATCCATTAACTTTTGCCTTGTGAACAACATAGGGACTTCATTTTTAATCTTACCAAAATCTGTGTCAGTGTCTTTTATATCAATGAAAGCTCAGAGTCTGAAAACCAGCCAGATCGGTAACCCAAGAGTTATGGCCTTTCTTTTACTTAACAATGCCATATTCTGCATTGTGAACACTCTAGCACCTCCATATGGTATTTGATATTTTCTAATCTTGAACAGATGTTGATATTGATAAAAACTTATTTTCGAATTATTGTAAAAAGCCATATTTTGATTCTTCAGAACTGTAGCATTTCAACTGTTTCACAGCCATATCTCCTGAACGTCTTAATGCATTTTAACAAATCTAAACTTACCTATTCATCGTAATGAAAAGGTATGTAGCTTGCAAGAATCAGGCCCGTACCTCAATAGTGAAGGTCACACTTGGAGATCAAGGTCATATGAGTATGAGATAATATTTTGTCTCAATCACAACTCCTCCTGAAATACTGTACTTTTCACAATTGGTAAACATAATGGAAAAGTTTAACACGTGCAAGAACCCCTCAACGGTTAAGGATACACAAGAAGGTCAAATGCCATATGAATTAAACTCATTTTTCAAGTATATCCTCTTATCTACTGAATTGATTTTTATAAACTACACAGAAATGTTTAACAATGATGAGAAGGTGTTTGTTGCATAAGAATCAGGCCTTAAAGGCCAAAGTTACATTTGGAGTTCTAAGTTAAAATATTAGTTAGCAGTGTGTCTCAATCATAACTCCTAAAGCAATAGATATGGATTTTGATACACTACACAGAAATGTTCAGCATGTTGGATGGAGGTGTAGCAATAAAAGGAAGTGGGTATGTACCTCAAAATTCGAGGTCACACTTGGAGGTTAAATGTCATATGTAAAATGAGTCAAAATCTTGTCTCTTTAAAACTTTAAAAGTACGGAAGGTAATTTTTATAAAATCCCCTGATATAAGTGCCATGTTAGTTAGTAGAGCGTTCACGTGCCCTATTGGGTTTCTTGTGTTTAAATTGATGGCGTCACATCAGAGCTGCTACACAACTTGCACATTTGCAAATTAATATTATTAGTTATTAGGATTCTTGACAGGGGACATAGGCTCACATTCCCTGCCTGGAAATTATATTCCCCCGAGCCGTTAGGCGAGAGTGAATATACTTTCCAAGCAAGGAATGTGAGCCCATGTTCCCTGTCAAGAATCCTAATAACGAGTTTGTCATACTTCAACGTTGTAACCATTTATTTAAGAAGAAAAACAAAAACACGATTTCATTTGTAGTGCGCCAATTTCCCCGTAACGTGCCTCTAACTAGACGTTGTTTATTTTCGTGACGTCATCGCTCTAACGTCGTTAAATTTGGCGGATTTCTTAATAAAATAAACGTATTTTATCACTATGTTAATGTTTATTATCTCTAAAATGCCAAAAAAATACACCTACGATTATTTCAGACTTTTACACACAGTGGAAAGCGCAGAAAAGCGATATGAAGGAAACAAAACGCGCTTTCCAAAACGAATCGGCAACGTTATTGTCGCCATTTTGTTTTTGTGTATTCGAGTAATGGAGTACCAACGGGAAATATGCCTTATGTTCACGAAACGAGACTTAGACATGGGCTCATGTCTACGGCGCATTGACCAATGAAATCCTGAGAATTTAAGTTATAAGTTATGTAATAATCTGACATTCGTTCTCATTTTTCATTATAGAATTTATTAAACTCGTTAGCAAAAATGATATAATGCTCGGCAAAAGCCTCGCATTATATCTGCTCGGCAAGAGCCTCGCATTATATCATTTTGCCAACTCGTTCAATAAATTCAGTAATGATCAACTATTCATGTAAGATCCTCTATTGATAGCTATTCTGCCAACAAAAAACAATTCTTACAACATAAGTACACCATTTCTAAACCTACTGACGATGAACTGTGCATAAAATGTACCAGTTTTGAGAATCAAAACTCTATAGACACAATATAAACGGCTTTAAACAGGCAGGCCAAATCCCAGAACTGGAGCGTCGAATTAAGAGTTACCAACACATAATTCTATTTACGCATATTCAATCACGGGTGTTTTAAAACGACATGAAAAAAATAATTCATCGGCACATATACATCATTATATGACCTGAACATGTGGCTAGAGTTTTGATAAACGGTTCTGTATTGTAATTGTGCCTTTATTTGGAGGATTAGTTTCTTTAATACATCGAGGTAATAATGTTAAAGCGTGATAATTACTTCAAGATGTATATGCTTGTATACTGGACATGTACACGATATTCCTCTGGTTAAGTATATAAATGTGACATATTGTATGACATGTATACGATATTACTCTTGCTAAGTATATACATGTTGTATATTATATAATCGAATTCTGAAATAAAGTTCTTCTTTTGAACCATGTATACCGTACTTCATTTCTGTCAAACACCATTTGTAATGAGTCATGAAGCGAAATTCGACTTTATTTAGACAATCCTGTATATACGGGTTGTTTCTTTGACTCTGAGCCAATACATTCGGTATATATCGAAAGTATACCTATAATGAGTATGTACATAGTTTACACTGAAAAACCGTTCGTTCGTGAGTGCTTTGTGACGTTGCATAGAGCCTCCTGGTGAATAGAGCCTCCCCGTGAATAGAGCCTCCTCGTGAATAGAGCCTCCCCGTGAATCCGTGAATAGAGCCTTCCCGTGAATAGAGCTCAACGGGAGCTACATACGTAGCACTCTTACACATGCTGCTCCCGTAGTGCTCTAAACAGTTAAAATTGAAGCTCTATGCGTAAAGGATGTACATACACTTCTCAAAACTGCTAACTACACCGCTCACGTTTTGGGTTATATATATCGATGGGTTGAATGTTTTTCAATAAAATAAAAAGGAAATACCAATTCAATCATTTTTACATCATTTCATTTTATTTTTTTCATGGGCAATGCTAGAACTAAACCACAATAAGCAATTACAAACGACCCATGTAAACACTAAAGTCACACTTTTCCCATATCTACATGTAGATATGGGAAAAGTGTGACTTTAGTGTTTACATGGGTCGTTTGTAATTGCGTATTGTGGTTTAGTTCTAGCATTGCCCATGAAAAAAATAAAATAAAATGATGTAAAAATGATTGAATTGGTATTTCCTTTTTATTTTATTGAAAAACATTCAACCCATCGATATATATAACCCAAAACGTGAGCGGTGTAGTTAGCAGTTTTGAGAAGTGTACATGTTTTTAATCGCTTAATGCGTCGTATAGGGCTCAATTTTATTTCATTTTAGCCCACCTGAGTCAACGGTGCAAAAGGCGAGTTACTGTAATCGGACTATGTCCGTCCATCTGTCTGTTCGTAATAGTCAGTCTGTCAACATCTAGCTAGTTTAAAAAAAAGTATTGCTCAGACAGTTACCTATCCACGAGATCCACGTAGCTATCTTCTTACCCGGGGACTCATACGTGATATGGTGGTCTAATTCACTTGTCAGCCTCATAAGTATGTATTACGCATTAAAAAAGTTGTAGATTATTATTAAGAAAACAAATATATTTGAATTTTATAATGATGATTTTCATGCCTTACAGGGAAGAGTAAATTCCTTCTATTAATTACTATTTTCCACTTGTTAAAATTTGGCTTTATATTTCAAAAAGAAGAAAGCACTCGAGCGATCGTTTTTCATATAATATTTCCCAACCACTTGTTGCAATGATCAACGTACATCCATTATTTTCAAAAGAGAAATCAATAAAGTTTAATTGAAAGCTAAATATATTTAAGATATTAGTTAAGCCCCATTTTCCACGAATCTATCATCATCGTTGTGTGTGTGGTGGGGGAGGAGGAGTGATGGGGAGGAGGGGGGCGGTTAACTGAACATAGACACAATAGAAATATTAGTCAACAATGAAATATATTATTTCTCAAATAAACAAATCAAATGGTATATTTCGATCGTATTACTTTGTTCGAGTGTCGTAACAGTTTGCTATTCGAAACTAAATGTTGAAAGATCCATCTTTGAGATAATGACTGATCAGTTAACAAACTGTTAAGCCAACGCAATGTTCCAGGTATGTCTGACGGTTAAACAAGCTTCTTCCAGGGATGTTCTGTAGAATAATTAATTACTACTAATGGAGAAAGGTTATTTGATGTGAGTATTTTTATCAAGCACATGCACACATGTCACACACGAGTCGTACCGTCCTAATGCAATTATTCGAAATTAGTTAATATTTTATTATGTTTGAGTGAGTAATTGCCTCAAATGGAAGTTGGGAAGTTTTTATTTTCTAAATGCCATAGATTGGCCCATGAGGCAACATACATAGAGTCACATGACTGATGATCAATACATACATACATCAAAATATAAATAATGAAATCCCACAGGGATTTGTGCCTTTTAAGATATATTATTTTGAACACTATTAAATAATATTCCTAAGAGAATATACATACAGTAAATTAGTCTATCTTAGCAAACATCACAATAGAAAGAGACTGCTTCAGTGTTTGTGCATATCCATAATCTCCATTAAGAAGGAAAAAAAAGATAAAATAGAAATACTTGGAAGAAGGAAAATATAGGTGATTATTATATAATAATGCATTATAAAATGTAAATGCTTTGAGTATAAACAATCCAAAATTAAAGACTTCCCTTTTGTTTTCACCTTTTAACAGCATTGTTACAAGTGTAATTTCATGCCCTGGTAACGTATATTACATCACGTAATAAAGAACATACCACCGTTTCGAACACAGGGGATCGGAGCCTTGACCAAAAAAAAAAATTAAAAAATATATATAAAGTCCCAATCCCACGTAAAATGCATTCATATACAATAAAAAGAAATCCTGCACACTTTCCCCACTTAATGAGTAATATCATGAAAAGGGGTGGAACTTCAAATCCTGACTATTTTCTTTAGTCTGACAAGATCGCGTCTAAGATTTGACACCAAGTGTACACCTATCAAATACAATCCGGAGACCGTTGGCACATTGCATTACGATTTAAATCAAACAAGGAACCTTTAAATATGTACTAACCGCCCAAATCAAACCGCTACAGCAATCTAGGCAGTCAGTATTACGCACAATTTCTCTGTTGTTATTTTTTTTCGTTTTGGAGCCATCATACCGGAAGTAAAGGAGATGCAACGAGAGGTCTGATTGGTCAGTTACTACTACTATAGTTCGAACGTATGATTTTGTTCTGTTTCGCTGTTTATTATATGTCGCTGTTTCGCAAAGATCCATATTTTAGATAATGACTGTTCAGTTAACAAACTGTGCTATATTATCACTTATTAATTTACAAGAACATACCACCGTTCTGAAATTACTCCAAAATAATTTAATACTTGTTAAAAACATTAATACGCAAATGTTTCACGTAAATAACTGTCCAAAAAAATCACAGAACAGATTCTTTATTGATTTATAGAAACGTGTCTCATCAAACATATGCATTGAAGCAAATACAAACTTGACACAGATGACGAAAGAAGTACTTTATTACATGTACGTTGCCAAAATGTATCAGAATTCTCGTACTGCTCGCTTGCATTATAGCTGTACATGGAGAATAATAAATGGGTATGTCCATATCACACCCTATATCAGGATTGAGACTCCATATTAGTCCGAGAGCTTTAAGGGCTTGATAAAGAGTGTGATATGAAATACACATTGTTTATCTATTTATCATATACTTCAGCAAATACTTCATTGAACTGTCAACTTTAGCTCACTCACTAAGCTCTTTCTCAGGTAGATTAAAACTAATGTTATTAATAGATCTAGTCCATTCCGATGTGTTCATGTCTGTTACGTAAGATGAACAACACATTTTTTCTTCCGAAACTTGATTTAAAATGAATGTTATTATATTTGAAATTGTTTAATCATAAGTGGTTATTTTATCCATGGACAATGATTATATATATAGCCAATAACCTGGCGCGAAAACAGCATGAAAGCAACAAGAAACGCAGACGAGAACCATGTGCACACTTTTACTACATTTAATCGATAATTTCCGTATCACTCCGGTAAAATAGTCGAGGTGATATGAATCTGCCCGATCGGAACTCTTCGCCAATATCCGTACTCGGTACAAGCGGCTCGGAAAGTATTGGGTGCGGTTCAATGGTTTTTGGAATCAAAATGATGAATATGGTTCAGTTTTCGATTTTAGCTCTCCGCAAAATAGTGCTCTTTTTTATAATGTTGTATTGATGACAATATTGCAGATTTGTGAGTGATTTTGATCAATTTCTTTATATTTAAAGCTATGACAGACTAAATATACTTTTTCTCAAAATAAATCCCAAAATATGTGTAGACGATCGTTCGGTCCCAAACAGTTCGTTCCATATAAATACTGATAGTTTCGAAGCATTTGTTGCGTTTTCCAAATATATACTTTAATATTACGGTTGATTTGAAGGGAAAAAATATATTGGAATTATAAGTATATTATAATTTAGGAGTGATTGTTTACTGTTTTGTCAGTCGAGAGTGATGTCAGCTGCATGCATATAGAAACATGATATTTTATCAGTAAACCAAGTAATAAAACGCTAAACAAAGAAAGATATGATTCATGAATTTCATACTGACGTCTATGGTACTTGATATCAGGGATAATAATTATAAAGCCCAGGTGATATATTGTTAAATTATGCTTATATGGTCTACAAGTATATGTTTGTTCTTCAATCCACAGACATTGGGGTACACCTTTGACATGAGGGTTAGTTTATAGCAAGATATAGATATTATAAATATATCATCTAGTGAAAACATTCCAGATATCGCAGATATCATATATTTAATATAAAAAATATGAAAAGAGTTTATTTAACACTACAACTATGTGATGAATGATTACATCAAATGTATTTATTTCATAAGGGGTATACCAGTCTTTTCTAGACGCATCAAAGATTTTTAAAATGTTCAATTTCATGATAAAAATTTCAAATCATGCAAAATATGGAGTTAGCCCTGTTTTTTTCAGTCTTAAGTTTGAATTGGTTATGGTAAATAACTTAAATGGAAATGTCGTAAACTGTTTAAATTAACCTGGTGCATAACCTAGGATAGCACTAGTCCTTCATAATAAGACTTCGCATTTTGTATATTTCACATTTCTTGTCTCTTCTTTTTTCTTTTTCTTTTTTAACATTTTTTGATATTTTGCCTAAATGTGAACAGCATAAGCATCACAATAATGAAGATTAAACCTGAAATATATATATTTACATAATCCTTATATCCTTCCATTCTTGGCATTGCTCTCAGCTCTCCGAAGCGCCAATTGAAACCTAGCGATTATTCAACATTTCAATTAAAGACAATCCCAGTTAAAATGATAATAAATATAATAACAGTCGCGAAAGAAAAGCATGTAGTTTTTAGAGTTTATGGATGTGTAAACGTCTTGAAAATTGGTCGGCATCACATGTTAGGTTTCATCCTGGTATGCTTCAAACTGCAATAATGGTTAACGACGTTGTAATAATTCACCTCTCACCTCTCACCGCTGTGGGTTCCAATCCCACTGGGAGCTCAATTTGTAAGTGAGGAAGTGTCGATTCTTACGGATGGCGCGAGGTGTACAGTACTGGTTCTACCCAGGAAAAGTGGGTGGTCTTTCTCCACCACAAAATATCGACCGTCATATATAACCTTACATGTGTTGAAAATGTCGTAAAACACCATACAAACAAATCATCAGCGGCCTCGGTAGCTCAGTGGATAAGGCCTATGCTTTTGAGCTACATACCTCATGTCTGATGGGAAATCTCATCTCCATTCCTATAAGGTTGCTGTCCCAATATAATCTAATACTTTTTATGATGTGTTAACGGTGAAACTGTGTTTCATTCATTCATACATTGATTCATTTATTTATTGATTGATTGATTGAGTCATTCTTTCTTTCTTTGTCTTTCTTTCTTTCTTTCTTCATCACAATGAACATGTTTAATAATATGAAATGAGTATATTTTCTATTTACAGTAACTATAATTATGTGATGAATAATTTTATCAGAAGTGTTTGTATGTACAGCTATTAAAGTAAGTGTGCCAGGTTCCCAAACATGAACCTGGATGTTTCTTCTTCAAAGAAACGCATGCTTCCTTACTCTACAGGGATGTGTCCCAATAATGCAAACCAATGTACAAAAACTTGTCAAAATTATTTATATAATTGAGATTACCGGTAAACTCATTTTATTTCAAATATTTACATAATTACAATAAACTTCCATTCGTGGCGTGGATCTCAGCTCTAAATCATTGACTCAAAGCGCCCATCAAAACCTGTAGGTAATGCTTATAATTTCAGTTAAAGACAAGATAAGAATTATTAAATAGTATAACTGCTGTAAAGGAAAATATGAAAAATGTAGCTGGAAGAGTTTATGGATGTGTAAACTTCTTGAAAACCATGACACATGATATGTTCATCATTTGTATACTTGAAACTGCAATCTATAGTGACCGAGGGCCCTCGATTCATTCATTCATAATTGCAATGAACACATGTATAATAATATGAAATGAGTAACACTATAATTATATGAATAAAATAAATGTGCCAGGCCTCTGCCAGGAATCGAACCTGGATCTCTTTTCTTGAAAAAAAGCATGCTTCAGTACACTACAGAGATGCATCCCAACAAGACAACTGAGTGTACAAAAACTAGTCAAAATTACAAGTAACTTGAAGAAACTAATATAGCCCGCAAAATAACAGTAAAATTACTCCACAAAGCTGTTTACCAAAACTCTATCCAGGTGTTCAGGGCGCATAATAATATATACGCCAATTAAAAGTATAGGTTTATTCATAGGTTCCACAAATACATGTGATTGAATAGGCATAAAATGAATTATGAGTTGGTCACCAAGTCGGACAACTGGATTGCCTCCAGCTCCACCATTTTCCTCCAGCAGGAAGACCATCACAGGCCACTCTAGCGGTCCAGCCTATGTGATTGGTTCAAAAGCTGACATGAGTTTATGTAAATTGTTATTATGTTATGTTATTATGTACCTTGCCGACTGCAGATTATTATTTGTGCACCTCTCAACATTTGAATTAGAATATACATATCTCACAGCTAGGTGGGCTGGCATTGCTCAGTAAATAGCGCGGTGGACTTGAAACAGGAGGATCCGGTTTCAAGCCTCAAAGGCGCCACTGAGTTTCATCGTTCTTGGGCAAGAAACTTTCTCTTAGCGCGTGTGTCTGAAAGGGATGTTAACAAGTCTATTCTCCGATCATCTATCCTAGAGCAGCTGCAAGTTAAACCAACACAGAAATCTAATCATTAGGCCAAAAATTAAAATAGATGTGTTTCCGGTGGCCCTGCCAACCCTAAAACCTTTATTCAAACATTTTTTTTCCGGTTTGTTCTGAACGATGATTTATCACATAGCTTACATCATGGAAGTGAAACATAACACCGTTCTATATTTTCTGTAGTCCACTGGGCACTGGTGGTATAACTATGCAAATTATTACCGAATTACAGAAAAATGTAAAATATTTAGGTAAGTCATATGATTTGCCTGGAATGTCATATGATACATTCAGAGTTGAAATTTTTTATTTCGTGTGAACAATACGACGCTTATAAACTATTAAACCAATTAGTACAATGCGTTAAACAATGGTCTTCTGGTTTAAAGTGTTCTATAATTGTAACAGTAATGCATAATTTAATTGTGGCGGTCTTATATCAAGGTTAACTGAAAACATCACAGAGAAACTTTCACGTTGTATAGTCAACTTGTATGTTTTTTGTGATAAATAGAATCTCACAATATCTTGCTAAAAACAGCAATAAAAATTGCCTACCGACCTACCGTATTTTTTCAGCACATGCAATAGGAAACACATCTATTTTTATTTTTGGCCTTAGTAAGAGTAGGGCAGGTTCCCAGATTCATATGTATCATTTCTCTCTCTCTATCTCTGGGGCAGCTCTAAATAGCTATATATTAAAAATCTAAATAATAATTTACTGTAATGTGTTCATCAGCTTAGTTATACGTTATGATTCACATGCTTGCACTCACAGGGTGTGGTACCATATACCCCTACAACTATATACCTGTAACACATATATATTATATGTATATAAACAGGACCTTCCCCAGGAGTGTTTTAAGAAGTAGGGGCATAAGTACGGACGACAAACTAGGGGATGGACCGATGAAAAGAAGAAATTTGGCATATATCAAATAAACAAATCAAGCGGTATATTTCGATCGTATTACTTTGTTCGAGTGTTGTAACAGTTCTTATTCAAAAATAAATGTTGCAAAGATCCATATTTGAGATAATGACTGTTCAGTTAACAAACTGTGCTACTAGTATATTATGCCAACGTAGTGTTCCAGGTATGTCTGACGGTTAAACAAGTATCTTCCAGTGATGTTCTGTCGAATAATTAATTACTACTAATGGAGAAAGGTTACTTGATGTGAGTATTTTTATCAAGTACATACACCCCTGTCACACACGAGTTGTATCGTCCTAATGCGAATGGTTGGTGGTCGATTATTAAATAATATATGTATAATTTAATGCTAAATGTAAGTAACGTAGTCTAGATTTAATATGGATTTTTGGCCTTCATATGGATTGTTTGACCCTTCATATGGAATTTGGCCCGCCGTTTCACGCCCTTGTCTAATATGACCGCCGAGACAATGCCTGTATCACACGAAAAATAAAATAGATCATGTTTATTATTGTATATAGTAACACATGTAATAAATGTGAATATAAAAAAATCAAAAGCCTAGCAAGCCACAGAGTAATGAATTGGCCGAAGGCAGAGCAACGGGTGAACAAACCATTACGGGTACGACAATGCAAGATTTAATATAGATATAAAAATCGAAGAACAATAGCAGTATTCAAGGACGACAGTCAACCACAAACATAGGCAGAAACAAAGAACAATTTAAAGATGAATGAAAGACCAAATAAGATATCACAAATACAAAAGGGTTGACAATAGGGCTACCGCCTTGGAACGGTCAGTGGCAAAAACAGCCGCTGGGGGTTTAAATCAGGTTCTAGGGTTCACCAATGAGATATAGGGTCTTATAGAAACCACAGCGTCCGAGCGCAATGGCATCGTAGGTCCACACTGTACTGCAAACAAGGACTTGAAAATACCATGAAAGAGACAAAAAACAACAGAAAGGGTGGTGAAGACAGGGTTACCGACTTGGAACGGTCAGTTGGCAATAAGGCCTACTGGTTAGCTTGAATCGATTTTATATGCGCACAATCTTCGCTATAATCCTGTCTTCAACGTCCAAATAAACAAGACAGTGTAAACAAACTACATCCCATCAAAAGGAATTCTCTAACAATAAAGTCCACATCCTGAGAAACTAACTAAAGAAACACATACAAAATAATAAACATCTCAGGATGTATTCAGAATCGTACTGAACAACCATAGTAGTTGCAGCTAAAGAGAAAACCAATCTAGGGTACGACCAGAAAACCCGAGGGACGAAAGCTCATGCACCCACCTCCCTTAGTTGGGGTTTCAGTAGGTACAATCATAGAGTCCCAAGAGGTAGTCCAGTCCAAAAGTGAAGCGTAATGACTGACTGTAGAGGGGTCAATCACTAAACATGCAGTGCGCTGTAAAACCAAAGGGTTATATCCTTTTCTGACGAACTTCCTGATTAAATTTGTAAAGCGGTCAGGAAACCCGTCAGACCCCTTTAACTTTCGAAGTTTATAGACCACATCTCCATAAAATGAGGGTTGTGATATGCCTAGTCGCAGAAGTGTCTTAAGGTTGGTGTTGTACTTTTCAAGCAGGCCCTCGTTACGGCGGTAGAATTTAGAGAAAGATCTACGCAGTTTGTGATAACGAAAACCCTGCTGAAGAAGTTTACTTGTAATAACTTGATTTCGATCATTGAAGTCTATAACATCATTACACGCTCTAGCAAATCGAATGAGCTGGGAGATATACACCCCGTATGAGGTAGAACGAGGTACATCTCCATCCAAGTGTGGGTAGTTAACGATGTTAAAACTGAAATCATCTGTCTTATCATAGATTTTAGTATGAATACAATCATTTGAAATCGAGAGATGAAGATCGAGAAATGCTGCTTCTGTATCCGAACTGTTGATTTTATTCAACGTGAGCTCTGGTGGATAAATGTTAGTAACCATATGAGCAAAGAACGGATTATCAATATTGAGTATGTCATCAAGATACCGAGAAGTATTATTAAAGGCATCAATAATTTCACCCTGGCTAGCAGGTGACAAACTCAACATAAAATCTCTTTCATAGCAGTACAAAAACAAATATGCAACAAGTGGCGCACAGTTAGTACCCATAGGAATACCAACAACCTGGCGGTAAATAGTTTTACCGTATCTTATAAATATGTTATCATCCAGAAGAAAAGGTAAGGCTCTGCAAACATCAGTACAAGTCCACAAAGTATACTTATCGATGGGGGCGTTAGTAAAGCAAGCCCTGACATTATTACAAGCTAGAAAAGTTGTACCTTCTCTAGCAAATGTCTTCTGAATAAGCTGAAGCAATTTTTCTTTGATAAGATTATGTGGTAGTGTAGTATACAGTGTAGAAAAGTCGTAGGTGCTTAGAGAAGAGGCATGAAAATGCTTACACCGTAGTTTGTCAAGAACTTCTCCAGAGTTTTTGATAGACCAAAACAGATTGATTCCTGAGTTCTCGAAGGCCTTTCCGCAGTATTATACAATATGTTCTTTAATCGCGGAAAGTCAGGAAGTCAATAGTTTTGATCTATTGGTCGTGGTACATGAACTAGAATTAGCGATAAAACGTGATGTGTAAGGAATTTTGTGAAGTTTGGGTATCCAGTACATTGTAGGGAGCTTCGTTTGCTTACTAATTACAGAAACCTTTATAGTCTCCATAAAGGTCACATGCTGGGAAACAATGTCCGTCTCCAGCATAGGTGTAGTCAGATAAGCAGAAGTGCTCGCTAGCTCAGCATTCAGAGTATTGATATAATGTAGTCGTCAGACAATAATTATATTGTTGGAAGCTTTGTCTGCTGGAACTAGAGCAAATTTAGTATGTAAATTCTGAATACCCTTCTTAAGGTGCCGTAAATTGTAAGTAGAAGGCTGTGGAAGCAGGGATGGATTTGATTCGTAAAATAAAATACGTAATTCAACAATTTCTGAAATAGTTTTCATCCAAGAAGTAAGTGTATGTTTATCTGCTTTTTCTCGCTTACACCACTTTGTACAGAAATCCGTTAAAGATCCCGCAATTTCATTGCGACAGGCATTTAAATCAATATCAGATGGAAGGCGATACTTAGGCCCTTGGCAATTAAATGCCGAAGCCTCTTATCCTCAATTATATCAAGATTTCCAGTAAGAATGTGACCGGCAGGTTCGTAACAAAATTTAGAATTTTGACAATCTCAATCAGTAGGAGTAGATGTCTCGATCTCAAGATCAGAAACGATCGTATTATAATTGAAAATAAGATTTCTAGTAGATTTCTTATACTTGTAACATATAACAGGAGTCTCAATATTCTTGAAATACTTTAGAATTTTGTCAGTCACTCGCTTATCATTAAAAATACCGGATAAATTAATGAAATCGATGCCTTTATCAACATAAGTTATCTTCAAAAAATGCCTTTGATGGTCAGATGGAGGATCTATATGTGGACGCAAAATGTTGCGTGTAACTTTGAATAATAGATGCAACATATAATGGATTAGTACGGACATAAATGGCATCCGCTTCTTCGTCAAGTTTCTGTAAGCAAGACAAAGACAGACTGACTACTTTGCTAAGGAAAAATCTCACACTTAGCCTATTGTCAACCCAATAAAACGGGACAGTGTAAATAAAAAAATCCCCGCCATGAACTATTCTCTAACCAACAGGCAGCATTAATAGTAAAACACAAAGATGCTCGTGTATATATAAAAAAAATAGCCTAGAAAGCCACAAGGAAGGTACTCAATGACTTGGCAGAAGCCAGAGCAAGAAGAGAATACACCATTGACGGCACGACAAGACATATATCAAACGCTATCGTCCTTTAAGGATTTAGGTAGAAGTCATCATAGGGTCCACAATATGTCCGGTCATTGCACAATCAAAGAGGAAACCACAGTGGTAATTTGTAAATGAGTCAACCACTAACTGGCGTTTGATAAACGTTTTGACAAGTTTAATAACAATTGAATGAAAGTGATTATATCCAATGATCTTATGACGTTTATAAATAACGTCACAAGAAGTCAGGTTGTGAAGTCGCAGAGTTCTTAAATTACTATAGTATTTTATAGGTCGACCAGGGTTACATTAACAACATATGGCCAAGCTCTTTTGAAGGGTATGATAAAGATAATCCTGATAGAGTAGCTTCTTATTTATACAAAGATTACGAATATTAACGTCCTTAATGCATGCATACCTGTTCATAAAGAGTTATTCTCATGTTTAGGATATTTTAAAGAGTTTGATTGTTTTGCTGACGGATCTAAAATAAAAAGCAGTTGATGAACCATATTAAACCAAGCTTATGAATCAGTCAACAATATATTTAACTTGAAGGTTATATATAAATGTAGTATAAATGTAATGTGTGTCCAGGGGGGTGGTTGAAGACACGTTGTCCAGGTACTAGTATTAGAAACCGTCTATAGTGGGGCGGGAGGATGAGGATATGTTCTGGATTAGCCCAGTAATGCCTCTATAATTATTTTCGCCTAAGACAAGCACTCAACGACTAAATCGTATGATAAAGCACGCACCGCGTATAAAGTCGAATAAACCGAGCATAATTTAAAATGAACCGAACATAAAGCGCGTTGTACCACTGCACATACAGTTAAAATCACTGCACATAGTTGATGTTCAATTGCATATATTGAAACATCATCCGCATATAATCGCTTCTGGAACCACCGATTTTAATGGTCAGTGATCTGAACATAATGACAAACCATCTGCATATAATAAAAAATGCACCAAATATGAGAACAAAGGTACTGCATATAATGAGATGTCGACTGCATATAATATCAGATGTTCCGCATATAATGAAAAGTGCACTGAACATAATGACCAACGAAAGTTAAAATAGTATAGATGTAAACATGTTTACAAGGTATGCAAATTATTTAATATGATGAAATCTGGACTGTTCTCATTGGATTATTTGATGCAAATTCACTTGTAATGAACTTTGGACTGTTTTCATTAGACTATATTAGTGGGGAAGCTTTTGGAATAATCTTTAGGCGGTATATAAACAGGCTTCGAGAGCATCCCAGCAGTTGAGGTGAGATTAGCTTCAGTATTCTTTATTAAAATTTATTAAGAAAATATAAATTTGATAGGATTTAATACATATTGTGTTCATTCATAATAACAGTGAAATTGAATATTAGGACTAAACCAGACATATTAGACTAAAAGGACATTTAATATTTGGATTAAAGAAACATTTAGTGTTTTCGATTAAAGAGTCACTTACTGTTTTGTATTAAATGGACAGTTAGTGTTTTGGATTAAAGAGACACTAATAATGTGAATTAAAGTAACATTGGATAATGTTATTTGGACTTAATTCAAAATTTGGATATTAATGAAAAACTGGATTTGTGTATTCTGTAAGTGAATATTTGATATAAATAAATTTGTTAATTATATTTTTGTGTGCTGGTTTTTCTTCCTTTCTTGTTACATTTTACTCGTACCGTAATGTTTTCAGCAGTGCACATAAAAGCATATGTACCGACCATAACTATAAATGCTCATCATAAGATCATGGCGTTCCATACCTTTTTGTATCTGGATGACATAATGACAACTCTTTCATTTCTAATGGTTAATACTATCTATCATAAGGAACTTAAACTCAACAAAGCTAACATTTTTGATACTGTCGCTTCTTTTCTCGATTTGTATCTCTCTCTATTTCAAATGGAGAAATAATTAGCAAATTCTAGAACAATAGAGATGATTTTAATTGTTTGTATTATTAATTATCATCACTTAGATATAGATGTTCCCCAAACAAGTTCTTATATGGTCTATGTTTCTCAACTTTTCGTTTTTCTAGAGCTTGTAGTCTAGTTAAGGATTTCGATATTCGAACTTTTCATAGAACTAAGAAACGACTCCATCAGAGCTACCGTTACCATAGCATTTGAAAATCTTTTCAAAATTTGATCTACTTTTAAAATATAAAGAGATTTAAGAACTCTGCGAAAAGGACTATCACAACTTAACTTCTATTGTAACGTGATTTACAACTTCGTAAGGTCCTTGGTCATAATCAATTACATTAAAATCTGTATTAAACTTCTTTAAAAGTGTATCAACATAAGTTGTGTCCCAGTCATTTTGCAACGCACTGCAAGTTTAGTTGTGGTTGATCCATTTACAGTTCGCCACTATGCTTTCTCTTTGATTGTGTGATTACCGGGCAGATTGTAAATGGTACGAAGACGACTACCAATATCCTCTTTAGTGTTCCATGTTTGATTTCAATATTGTCTTGTCGTACCCTTAATGTTTTTTTCTCTTTTTGCTCTGACTTCTGTTAAGTCACTGAGTACTGAGGACTTGTTTTTTGGCTTTCTAGGCTTTTGTTTTTATATTCATATATACATGTTCATCTTTGTATTATACTTGTATATAGCCTATTAATGCTGACTGGTTTATTAGAGAATATCTTTTCCTATACCGTTTTATTGTGGTGACAGTAGGGTAAGAGTGAAGTTTGGTGCACCATAGAGCCTGGTTTAAACCACCCAGCGACCGTTTCCTCACTGACCGTTTCACGGCGGTAGCCCTATTGTCAACCCGTTGTGTTTGTAATGTCACATGCCTAGCTTATTATAAACATTGCAATAATTGTTGTTGTTTTTAATGTGTGTTTTTGGTTGAATGTGTGAAAGCTGCATTTCCTGTTAGACTTGTAACCTACATATATGTTTAATAGTTTATTTAAGTCGCATTACAGTATAGTATTATCTACAATACAACAATTCATAAAATACAACTGTGCCATTCTTTTTAGAATTACAAGAGACTATACAATATAAATGTACATATGACTGTTCACAATGTTAAAATATTGAGCAATTGATTCTGATCCGACTGGCTCAGCCGTGTCATAAGACTCACAAAAAGCCACAGCAGTAGGTCCAGTAGTCAATGCATACACATATATCACTCTTTTAATTTAATTTAATTTAATTTTAATCCTCATTTTCTTAGAATATTATTATCAAACACAGATATACATAGTAATAATTGAACGGCCGGTGCTAATATTGACATGTTGTCTAAAAAGTACTTCAAATAGAAATATTAATATGTGAGTTAAAGAATCGCAACGGCTACTGAAACCTTCAACAAATAGTATAAAATATCAGATAACAACCCAGATCAGATCTGGAGTGTACTGATTAGCACCGACTTCTCAACGTCGTTATAAAACCTTATTTATTATCTAATAATGATTGCATTATTTAAAGCAAAAAATATGATGAAATAAACTTTAAAAAAGAACGCTTACCAGCTTACTACAAGTAAAATAAATAATAATAATAACATATAATTAAGAATCTAAAACAGAGTTGTTTTTTGAGAATATTACAACAGGTTTTGGCACTCATGCGTATCACATCTTTATTGGAAAACAAAATTAACATTTCGTTTACATCTATACAATTTGGATATACAGACAATTCTTTATTTAATAACAGTTTTCTAATATCATCATACATAGCACATTCTAAACAGCATGCATCTCGTTCTCAACGTTGTGAATACAAAATGGACAAAAACGCAAATTTTCTCAACGGTGCCACACGACACCTAAACTTTGCTATCAGTATATGACAATATAAATGGATGTTGTGCATTTTCATTGTAGATATTCTATCAGTATATGACAATATAAATGGATGTTGTGCATTTTCCATTGACTATTTAAAAATAAGTAGCTCTTTGGTTTAATTTGTGTTAAAGTGCGGACCTACGGTGTCAAAAATAATTGAACTTAAAGACATGTATACGAACGTAGTGCAAATGAGGTTTATGAGAAAGTCGATTATCGACTTCAGGAAACTAACACACTAAATAACATCACAGTTACACTACAGAACAGTTGATCAAATCTCTATCCAGGTGTTCAGGTCATATAATAATGTAAATGTGCAGATTAAACGTATAAGTTTAGTCAGGGTTTCTTACAATACCCGTGACTGAATATGCGTAAAACTATTTATGAGTTGGTAACTCTTAATTGGACGCTCCAGTTTTGGGGTTTGGACTGGCTGGTTAAAACCGTTTATACTGTGTCTATAGAGTACGGATTCTCAAACTATGTAAGTTATATATATACCTTTTCATCAGTAGTTTTAGAAACGGTTTGTTATAAAATTCGGCTGTTGTTGGCGGGATAGCTACTTTAAATTAATATGCACGAGTTTACATCACAAATCATTTTACCACGATGTTGTTTTGCCTACATATGTCGGTGTTCTCCATACAGTGGAAAAACAAAGACCATTCCATTTTTCTCGGTCAAGCAATCAAGCCAGATGGCTACTTAAAGCTATGTTTGCCAAAGTATGTAAGAGCATGTCTGGTATTCATTTATATTAGTTTACGTTGGCGAGATGTCTAAAATCAAAACCACAATTTAAACAAGCGTGTCGGCGTATTGAATGTATCAAAAATGAGATGTAGGGTCCTATAGAAACCACAGCGTCCGAACGCAATGGCATCGTAGGTCCGCACTATACTGCAAACAAGGACTTAATAATACAATGAAAGAGACAAAAAACAACAGAAAGGGTGGTGAAGACAGGGTTACCGACTTGGAACGGTCAGTAGGCAATAAGGCCTACTGGTTAGCTTGAATCGATTTTATATGCGCACAATCCTCGCTATTATCCTGTCTTCAGCGCCCAAATAGACAAGACAGTGTAAACAAAACTACATCCCATCAAAAGGAATTCTCTAACAATAATGTCCACATCCAGAGAAACTAACTAAAGAAACACATACAAAATAATAAACATCTCAGGATGTATCCAGAATCGTACTGAACAACCATAGTAGTTGCAGCTAAAGAGAAAACCAATCTAGGGTACGACCAGAAAACCCGAGGGACGAAAGCTCATGCACCCACCTCCCTTAGTTGAGGTTTCAGTAGGTACAATCATAGAGTCCCAAGAGGTAGTCCAGTCATCGCACAAGTGAAAAGTGAAGCGTAATGACTGACTGTAGAGGGGTCAATCACTAAACATGCAGTGCGCTGTAAAACCAAAGGGTTATATCCTTTTCTGACGAACTTCCTGATTAAATTTGTAAAGCGGTCAGGAAACACGTCAGACCCCTTTAACTTTCAAAGTTTATAGACCACATCTCCATAAAATGAGATGTCTAGTCGCAGAAGAGTTTTAAGGTTGGTGTTGTACTTTTCCAGCAGGCCCTCGTTGCGGCGGTAGAATTTAGAGAAAGATCTACGTAGTTTGTGATAACGAAAACCCTGCTGAAGAAGTTTACTTGTAATAACTTGATTTCGACCATTGAAGTCTATAACATCATTACACGCTCTAGAAAAAATCGAATGAGCTGGGAGATATACACCCGTATGAGGTAGCACGAGTTACATCTCTATCCAGGTGTGGATAGTTAACGATGTTAAAATTGAAATCATCTCTCTTATCATAGATTTTAATATGAATACAATCATTAGATATCGAGAGATGAAGATCGAGAAATGCTGCTACTGTGTCCGAACTGTTGGCTTTATTCAACGTGAGCTCTCGTGGATAAATGTTAGTAACCATATGAGCAAAGAACGGATTATCAATATTGAGTATGTCATCAAGATACCGAGAAGTATTATTAAAGGCATCAATAATTTTACCCTGGCTAGCAGGTGACAAACTCAACATAAAATCTCTTTCATAGCAGTACAAAAACAAATATGCAACAAGTGGCTCACAGTTAGTACCCATAAGAATACCAACAACCTGGCGGTAAATAGTTGTACCGTATCTTATAACGATGTTATCCAGAAGAAAAGATAAGGCTCTACAAACATCAGTACAAGTCCACAAATTATACTTATCAATGGGGGCGTTAGTAAAGAAAGCCCTGACATTATTACAAGCTAGAAAAGTTGTACTTTCTCTAGCAAATGTCTTCTGAATAAGCTGAAGCAATTTGTATTTGATAAGATTATGTGGTAGTGTAGTATACAGTGTAGAAAAGTCGTAGGTCTTAGAGAAGAGGCATGAAAATGCTTACACCGTAGTTTGTCAAGAACTTCTCCAGAGTTTTTGATAGACCAAAACAGATTGATTCCTGAGTTCTCGAAGGCCTTTCCGCAGTATTTTACAATATGTTCTTTAATCGCGGAAAGTCAGGAAGTCAATAGTTTTGATCTATTGGTCGTGGTACATGAACTAGAATTAGCGATAAAAAATGCTTTGTAAGGACTTTTGTGAAGATTGGGTATCCAGTACATTGTAGGGAGCTTCGTCTGCTCACTAATTACAGAAACCTTTATAGTCTCCATAAAGGTCACATGCTGAGAAACAATGTCCGTCTCCAGCAGAGGTGTAGTCAGATAAGCAGAAGTGCTCGCTAGCTCAGCATTCAAAGTATTGATATAAGGTAGTCGTCAGACAATAATTATATTGTTGGAAGCTTTGTCTGCTGGAACTAGAGCGAATTTAGTATGGAAATTCTGAATACCCTTCTTAAGGTGTCGTAAATTGTAGGTAGAAGGCCGTGGAAGCAGGAATGGATTTGATTCGTAAAATAAAATACGTAATTCAACGATTTCTGAAATAGTTTTCATCCAAGCAGTAAGTGCATGTTTATCTGCTTTTTCTCACTTACACCACTTTGTACAGAAATCCGTTAAAGAACCCTCAAATTCATTGCGACAGGCATTTAAATCAATATCAGATGGAAGGCGATAGTTAGGCTCTTTGGCAATTAAATGCCGAATCCTCTTATCCTCAATTACATCAAGATTTCCAGTAAGAATGTGACCGGCAGGTTCGTAACACAATTTAGAATTTTGTCAATCTCAATCAGAAGGAGTATATGTCTCGATCTCAAGATCAGAAACGATCCTATTATAATGAAAATAAGATTTCTAGTAGATTTCATATACTTGTAGCATATAACAGGAGTCGCAGTGTTCTTGAAATACTTTAGAACTTTGTCAGTCACCCGCATATCATTAAAAAAACCGGCTAAATTAATGAAATCGATGCCTTTATCAACATAAGTTATCTTCAAAAAATGCCTATGATGGTCAGATGGATCATCTATATGTGGATGCAAAATATGTTGCGTGTAACTTTGAATAATAGATGCAACCTCATATAATTGATTAGTACGGACATAAATGGCATCCGCTTCTTCGTCAAGTTTATGTAGGCAAGAAAAAGACAGACTGACTACTTTGCTAAGGAGGGGTGTCTACCCGAATTTTTATAAAGAGAATGAATGTCTGCAACAGTAAAGACTTTCTTAAATTTACGTTTAAGATTATGGTTCTTCCGGAGACAATGTGACCGTCGTTTACGTTTACGAATAGACAATATTGCTAACGACCGATATAGACAAACTTACATAGTTTAAAAGTCTCCATTGTCAAAGTACTCTATAGGATGTAGTTGCACAATTATATCTTATATCTTATTATATATATTTATGGCAGATAACGATAGTGAGGTCAGAGGTCCTATAGGAATTTGAGTTTGTCAACCAAACGATATAAACGTTTTATATAATGAAGTGACATTCTTTTAACTCCATTGGTTTCAATGACTTTCTAAATCAATTTAGTTTTTCATCGGCAATCCATCTCTGCTAACACGTGTTAAATGTATATATGAAATCACGAATATGAAACAACGTAAGTATAACACAGAGGATAGAGGATCATAAACAAGTTTATATCTAATATTGCGTTTATAGAAACGTTCGGTTGAGTCATGCAAACCGAGTTTCAATCGAGTTTTGAATTTGTTTACGAACGTACCAATTTGAGCATGTGACACAGGTGCGGTAAAATAATATTAAACTGAATAGTTTGGGTAAATATATCAGTTCAGGTTTAGAATGAGGATGCAGTACCTAAAACAAAAGTAGCGTTTGTAAATAAAACATAGGCATTGCACGACTTATCAACGTATAAACAAAAGTTAAACAGGAAATGTAACATTCGCCGAATTCAGATATCCAAAAACAAACATCTACAACAAACAACACAAACAAGGATAGAAGCAAAGTATGCGAAACCACAAAAATAAAAGGGCTGACAACAGGAGTAATTCTTTGGAACGGTCAATGGCAAAAACAAAAAGGCCGCTTATGGTTTAAGCGAGAAAAAACATTTACTATATGCGGACCTACGGTGCAATTGAGTTTGAATGCAGCCATTGCGTTTGGGTGTTATACCCAAACGCAATGGCATCGTAGGTCTTCACTGGTAAACAACACATGTATATTTTCGTTTGTGTTAAAATGTCAACTCAAATATGTTGCTGTTTGTTTACCAGGTTAATCGAAGGTTAGTAAAACAATGTCCAATTTTCCAAGATAAAGATACTAGACGGATAGGAAAACAGACTAATATTTTATTTTCGTCTCTACATATATTAAAGGCAATTCTTATCACACTACTCCGTGACCAGATAGAAGCCAGAAAAACAATTATTTTCAAATATTCCGTGACTTGGTAGAAGCCAGAACAACAATTCTTATCACAATACTCCGTGACTTGGTAGAAGCCAGAGCAACAATTCCTATTACAAAACTTCCGTGACTTGGTAAAAGCCAGAGCAACAATTCTTATCACAACATTCCGTGACTTGGTAGAAGCCAGAACAACAATTCTTATGACAATACTCCGTGACTTGGTAGAAGCCAGAAAAACAATTCTTTTTAAATATTCCGTGACTTGGTAGAAGCCAGAGGAACAATTCTTATCACAATATTCCGCGACTTGGTAGAAGCCAGAAAAACAATTATTTTCAAATATTCCGTGACTTCAAAAGAGGTTATGACCCTATTATTTTGCAACGTACTGCATGCTTGGTGGTCCTTTTACAGTTCGCCACTATGTTTTCCTCTTTAATTGTACGATGACCGGACAGGGTGTGGACCCTATGATGACGCCTACCTAAAGCCCATTGGGACGGTGGCGTTTGATGTTGTCTATAATCTTTCCTGTCGTGCCCTTAATGGTTTATTCTCTTGTTGCTCTGGCTTCTGCCAAGTCATTGAGTACCTTCATTGTGGCTTTCTAGGCTATTGTTTTTTTGTATTATATTTACACGAGCATATTTGTGTTTTACTTATATTGCCTATTGATGCTGCCTTGCTGGTTAGAGATTTAATCATGGCGGGGATTTCTTTATTTACACTGTCCTGTTTTAATGGGTTGACAGTAGGGTAAGTGTGAGGTTTGGTGCACCCTAAAACCGGTTTAAACCCCCAGTGGCCTACTTTGCCACTGACCGTTCCAAGGCGGTAGCCTTATTGTCAACCCTTTTGTGTTTGTGATGTCGTTTGCATTTTTTATTACTTTTGCCTTTTCGTTTGTCTGTTTGCGTGTTTGTTTTTGTGTTTTGTGGTTGACTGTCGTCCTTGAATGCTGCTTTCCCTGTCCGATATTGTTATCCTTCTTGGTAGAAGCCAGAGCAACCATTTTTATTACAATACTCCATCGTGACTTGGTAGAAGCCAGAGCAACATTTCTTTTCACAATATTTCGTGACTTGGTAGAAGCCAGAACAACAATTCTTATCACAATACTCCGTGACTTGGTAGAAGCCAGAGCATCAATTCGTATCACACTATTCCGTGACTTGATAGAAGCCAGAAAAACAATTATTTTCAAATATTCCGTGACTTGGTAGAAGCCAGAGCAACACTTCTTATCACCATACTCCGTGACTTGGTAGAGGTCAGAGCAACAATTCTTATTACAATACTCCTTGACTTGGTAGAAACTAGAGTAACATTTCTTATCACAATATTCCGTGACTTCGTAGAAGCCAGTGCAACAATTCTTGAATTGTATCAGTAAATACCATTAAATTGTAAAAGTCAATAACATTGAACTGTATAAGTACATACCTTTGCATTGCATAAGTAAGAGTCAATGCCCGAGTGAATGGCAGAGTGAATGCCCGTGATAATGCCCGAGTCAACTCCCGAGTCAATCCCATTATATTGTATCAGTAAATACCATTGGGTTGTATAAGAAAATACCATTGAATTGTATAAATAAATACCATTCAATTGTATAGGTATATACCATTGAATGGTATAAGTAAATACCATTGAAAGATATAAGTAAATACTATTGAATTGTATAAGTTTGAGTCAATGCCCGAGTCAATGCCCGAGTCAATACACGAGAGAAAGCCCGAGTCAATGCCGTGTCAATGGCCGAGTCAATTACCGAATCAATTCCCGAGTCAATGCCATTGTATTGTATAAGTAATATACCATAGAATTGTATAAGAAAATACCATTGAATTGTATAAATAAATACTATTGAATTGTATCAATAAATACCATTGAATTGTATAAGTAAATACCATTGAATTGTTTAGGTATATACCATTGAATAGTATCAGTCAATAACATTGAATTGTATAAGTAAATACAATTAAATTGTATAAGTAAATGCTATTGAGTTGTATAAGTAAATATCACTGAATTTATATCGGTAAATACAATTGAATTGTAAACATTTTAAGTAAATACCATACAATTTTATAAGTAAATACCATTGAATTGTATAAGAATATACCATTGAATTATATAAGTAAGAATCAAATCCCGAGTCAAAGCCATTGAATTGTATCAGTAAATAACATGGAATTGTATAAATAAATATCATTGAATTGTATAAGTAAATACCATTGAATTGTATCAGTAAATACCATTAAATTGTAAAAGTCAATACCAATGAACTGTATAAGTGCATACCTTTGCATTACATAAGTAAGAGTCAATGCCCGAGTGAATGCCAGAGTGAATGCCCGTGATAATGCCCGAGTCAATGCCATTGAATTGTATAAGTAAATAGCATTGAATGGTATAAGTAAGTGTCAATGCACGAGTCAAGGCCCGTGACAATGCCCGATTGAATGCCCGAGTCAATGCCCAAATGAATGCCCGAGTCAATGCCCGTGACAATGCCCGAGTCAATTCCCGAGTCAATGCCCGAGTCAATGCTATTGAATTGTATCAGTAAATACCATGTAATTGTATAAGAAAATACCATTGAATTGTATAAATAAATATTATTGAATTGTATAAGTATATGCTATTGAAATGTATCAGTAAATATCATTGAATTGTATCAGTAAATACCATTGAGTTGTATAAAAATTACCATTGAATTGTATAAGTAAATACCATTGAATTGTATAAGTTAATACCATTGAATTGTAGAAGTAAATGGCATTGAATGGTATAAGTAAGTGTCAATGCACGAGTCAAGGCCCCAGACAATGCCCGATTGAATTCCCGAGTCAATGCCCGATTGAATGCCCGAGTTAATGCCCGTGTCAATGCCCGTGTCAATACCCGAGTCAATGCCCGAGTAAATGCTATTGAACTGTATCAGTAAATACCATTTAAACGTATAGGAAAATACCATTGAATTGTATAAATAAATACCATTGAATTGTATAAGGAAATACCATTGAAATGTACAAGTAAATACCATTGACTTGTATCAGTAATTAGCGTTGAATTGTATAAAAAATACCATTGAATTGTATAAGTAAATACCATTGAATTGTATACGTAAATACCATTGAACTGTATAGGTAAATACCATTGAAGTGTATAAGTAAATAGCATTGAATTGTATAAGTAAATGCCATTGAATTCTATAAGTAAATACCATTGAATTGTATCGGTAAATACCGTAACATTTTATAAGTAAATACAACGGAATTGTATATGTATATACCATTGAAATGTATAAGTATATATCATTGCATTGCATAAGTAAGAGTCAATGCCCGAGTCAATTCCCGAGTGATTGCCCGGGTGAATGCCCGGGTCAATGCCCGTGTCAATGGCCGAGTCAATTCCCGAGTCAATGCCATTGTATTGTATCAGTAAATACCATTGAGTTGTATAATAATATACCATTGAATTGTATAAATAAATACCATTGAATTGTGCAAATAAATACCACTGAATAGTATAAGAATATACCATTGAATTGTATCAGTCAATACCATTGAATTGTATCAATAAATACCTTTGAATTGTATAAGTAAATACCATTGAATTGTATTAGTAAATACCATTGAAAGATATAAGTAAATACTATTGAATTGTATAAGCTTGAGTCAATGCCCGTGTCAATGCCTGAGTCAATATACGACAGAATGCGCGAGTCAATGCCGTGTCAATGGCCGAGTCAATTACCGAATCAATGCCCGAGTCGATGCCATTGTATTGTATCAGTAATATACCATAGAATTGTATAAGTAAATGCCATCGAATTGTATAAGTAAATACCATTGAATTGTATCGTTAAATACCAATGAATTGTATAATGTAAAATACCATTGAATTGTATAAGTAAACACCATTGAATTGTATAAGAAAATATCATTGAATTGTATAAGTAAATATCATTAAATTGTATAAGTATATACCATTGAATACCATTGAATTGTATAAATAAATACCATTGAATTGTATAAGTAAATACCATTGAATTGTATAAGAAAATACCTTTGAATTGTATAAATAAATACCTTTGAATTGTATAAGTAAATACCGTTGAATTGTATAAGTAAATACCATTTATTTGTAGAAGTATATACCATTGAATTATATCAGTCAATACCATTGAATTGTATAAGTACATACCATTGAATTGTATCGGTCAATACCATTGAATTGTATCAGTAAATACTATTGAACTGTATAAGTAAATACTGTTGAATCGTATAAGTATATACCATTGAATTGTATCAGTCAATACCATTGAAGTGTATAAGTAAATACTATTGAACTGTATAAGTATATACCTTTGATTTCAATAAGTAAATGCCATTGAATTGTATAAGTAAATACCATTGAATTGTATAAGTAAATTCCATGAATTGTATAAGTATATGCCATTGAATTGTATAAGTAAATACCATTGAATTGTATCGGTAAATACCAATGAATTGTATAAGTAAATACCATTGAATTGTATATGTATATACCATTGAATTATATTAGTCAATACCATTGAATTGTATCAGTAACTACCATTGAATTGTATAAGTAAATACCATTAAATAGTATAAGTAAATACCATTGAATTGTATAAGTTTATACCATTGAATTGTATCAGTAAGAATCAATGCCCGAGTCAATGACATTGCATTGTGTGAGTATATACCATTGAATTGTATAAGTAAATACCATTGAATTGTATCAGTAAATATCATTGAATTGTATAAGTAAATACCGTTGAATTGTATAAGTAAATACCATTGAATTGTACAAGTATATACCATTGAATACCATTGAATTGTATAAGTAAATAGCATTGAATTGTATAAGTAAATGCCATTGAATTGTATAAGTAAATACCATTGAATTGTATCGGTAAATACCGTAACATTTTATAAGTAAATACAACGGAATTGTATATGTATATACCATTGAAATGTATAAGTATATATCATTGCATTGCATAAGTAAGAGTCAATGCCCCAGTCAATTCCCGAGTGAATGCCCGGATGAATGCCCGAGTCAATGCCCGTGTCAATGGCCGAGTCAATTCCCGAGTCAATGCAATTGTATTGTATCAGTAAATACCATTGGGTTGTATAAGAATATACCATTGAATTGTATAAATAAGTACCATTGAATTTTGCAAATAAATACCACTGAATTGTATAAGAATATACCATTGAATTGTATCAGTCAATACCATTGAATTGTATCAATAAATACCATTGAATTGTATTAGTAAATACCATTGAAAGATATAAGTAAATACTATTGAATTTTAAGTTTGAGTCAATGCCCGTGTCAATGCCTGAGTCAATATACGACAGAATGCCCGAGTCAATGCCGTGTCAATGGCCGAGTCAATTACCGAATCAATGCCCGAGTCGATGACATTGTATTGTATCAGTAATATACCATAGAATTGTATAAGTAAACACCATTGAATTGTATAAGTAAATACCATTGAATTGTATAAGTAAATACCGTTGAATTGTATAAGTAAATACCTTTGAATAGTATAAGTAAATACCGTTGAATTGTATAAGTAAATACCATTTATTTGTAGAAGTATATACCATTGAATTATATAAGTCAATACCATTGAATTGTATAAGTAAATACCATCGAACTGTATCGGTCAATACCATTAAATTGTATAAGTAAATACCGTTGAATCGTATAAGTATATACCATTGAATTGTATCAGTCAATACCATTGAATGGTGCAAGTAAATACCATTGAATTATATAAGTAAATACCATTGAATTGCATAAGGAAATACCATTGAATTGTATTAGTAAATGCCATTGAATTGTATAAGTAAACACCATTGAATTGTATCGGTAAATACCATTGGATCGTATAAATATATACCTTTGAATCGTATAAGTAAATACCATTGAATTATATTGGTAAATACCATTGAATTGTATAAGTAAATATCATTGAATTGTATCAGTAAATACCATTGAATTGTATAAGTAAATACCATTGAATTGTATAAGTAAATAGCATTGAATGGTATAAGTAAGTGTCAATGCACGAGTCAAGGCCCCAGACAAGTAAATACCATTGAATTGTGTAAGCAAATACCATTGAATTGTATAAATAAATACCATTGAATTGTATAAGTAAATACCATTGAATTGTATAAGTATATACCATTGAATTGTATCAGTAAATACCATTGAATTGTAAAAGAAACTAACATTAAATTGTATGAGTATATACCATTGAATTGTATAAGTAAATACCATTGAATTGTATAAGTAAATACCATTGAACTGTATAAGTAAATAGCATTGAATTGTATAAGTAAATACTATTGAATTGTATAAGTAAATATCACTGAATTGTATCGGTAAATACAATTGAATTGTATAAATTTTAAGTAAATACCATAAAATTTTAAAAGTAAATACCATTGAATTGTATAAGTATATACCATTGAATTGTATAAGTAAGAATCAAATCCCGAATCAATGACATTCAATTGAAGCAGTAAATAACATTGAATTGTATAAGAAAATATCATTGAATTGTATAAGTAAATACCATTGAATTGTATCAGTAAATACCTTTAAATTGTAAAAGTCAATACCATTGAACTGTATAGGTACATACCGTTGCATTGCATAAGTAAGAGTCAATGCCCGAGTGATTGCCAGAGTGAATGCCCGTAATAATGCCCGAGTCAACTCCTGAGTCAATTATATTGTATCAGTAAATACCATTGGGTTGTATAAGAAAATACCATTGAATTGTATAAATAAATACCATTCAATTGTATAGGTATATACCATTGAATGGTATAAGTGAATACCATTGAAAGATATAAGTAAATACTATTGAATTGTATAAGTTTGAGTCAATGCCCGAGTCAATTCCCGAGTCAATACACGAGAGAATGCCCGAGTCCATGCCGTGTCAATGGCCTAGTCATTTACCGAATCAATTCTCGAGTCAATGCCATTGTATTGTATCAGTAATATACCATAGAATTGTATAAGAAAATACCATTGAATTGTATAAATAAATACCATTGAATTGTATCAATAAATACCATTGAATTGTATACGTAAATACCATTGAATTGTATAGGTATATACCATTGAATAGTATCAGTCAATAACATTGAACTGTATAAGTAAATAACATTAAATTGTATAAGTAAATACCATTGAATTGTATAAGTAAGTGACAATGCACGAGTCAAGGCCCGTGACAATGCCCGATTGAATGCCCGAGTCAATGTCCGAATGAATTCCCGAGTCAATGCCCGTGACAATGCCCGAGGCAATTCCCGAGTCAATGCCCGAGTCAATGCTATGGAATTATATCAGTAAATACCATGTAATCGTATAAGAAAATACCATTGAATTGTATAAATAAATACAATTGAATTGGGTATGTTAATACCATTGAATTGTATAAGTATATGCTATTGAAATGTATCAGTAAATATCATTGAATTGTATCAGTAAATACCACTGAATTGTATAAAAATTACCATTGAATAGTATAAGTAAATACCATTGAATTGTATAAGTAAATACCATTGAATTGTAGAAGTAAATGGCATAGAATGGTATAAGTAAATGTCAATGCACGAGTCAAGGCCCCATACAATGCCCGATTGAATGCCCGAGTCAATGCCCGATTGAATGCCCGAGTCAATGCCCATGTCAATGCACGTGTCATTACCCGATCAATGCCCGAGTAAATGCTATTGAATTGTATCAGTAAATACCAATTAAACGTATAGGAAAATACCGTTGAACTGTATAAATAAATACCATTGAATTGTATAAATAAATGCCATTGAATTGTATAAGGAAATACCATTGAAATGTACAAGTAAATACCATTGACTTGTATCAGTCATTACCGTTGAATTGTATAAAAAATACCATTGAATTGTATAAGTAAATACCATTGAATTGTATACTTAAATACCATTGAACTGTGTAGGTAAATACCATTGAATTGTATAAGTAAATAGCATTAGATTGTATAAGTAAATACCATTGATTTGTATCGGTAAATACCGTAACATTTTATAAGTAAATACCACGGAATTGTATAAGTAAATACCATTGAATTGTATAAGTCAATACCATTGAAATGTATAAGTATATATCATTGCATTGCATAAGTAAGAGTCAATGCCCGAGTCAATTACCGAGTGAATGCCCGGGTGAATGCCCGAGTCAATGGCCGTGTCAATAGCCGAGTCAATTCCCGAGTCATTGTATTGTATCAGTTAATACCATTGAGTTGTATAAGAATATACCATTGAATTGTATAAATAAATACCATTGAATTGTACAAACAATAAAACTGAATTCTATAAGAATATACCATTGAATTGTATCAGTCAATACCATTAAATTGTATAAATAAATACCTTTGAATTGCATAAGTAAATACCATTGATTTGTATAAGTAAATGCCATTGAATTGTATAAGTAAATACCGTTGAATTGTTTCGGTAAATACCCTCGAGTCGTATAAATAAATACCATTGAATTGTACAAGTAAATACCACTGAATTGTATAAGAATATACCATTGAATTGTATCAGTCAATACCATTGAATTGTATAAGTAAATACCTTTGAATTGTATAAGTAAATACCATTGATCTGTATAAGTAAATGCCATTGAATTGTATAAGTAAATACCATTGAATTGTTTCGGTAAATACCATTGAATTGTAGAAGTAAATACCATTGAACTGTAATGGTAAATACCATTGAATTGTATAAGTATATACCATTCAATTGTATAAGTAAGTGTCAATGCCCGAGTGAATGCCAGAGTGAATGCCCGTGTCAATGCCCAAGTCAATTCCCGATTCAATGCCCGAGTCAATGCCATTGTATTTTATCAGTCAATACCATTGTGTTGTATAAGATAATACCATTGAATTGTATAAGTAAGAGTTAATGCCAGAATCAATGGCCGAGTCAATACACGAGAGAATGGCCGAGTCAATGCCCGTGTCATGCCCGAATCAATTCCCGAATTAATGCCCGAGTCAATGCCATTGTATTGTATAAATAAATACCCGAATTGTATAAGAAAATACCATTGATTTGTATAAGTAAATAACGTTGAACTGTATAAGTAAATACCATTAAATTATATAAGTAAATACCATTGAATTGCATAAGTAAATACATTGAATTGTATCGGTAAATACCTTTGATTTGTATAAGTAAATACCATTGAATTGAATACGTCAATACCATTGAATTTTATAAGCAAATACCATTGAATTGTATAAGTAAACACCATTGAATTGTATAAGTATATACCATTGAATAGTATCAGTCAATACCATTGAATTGTTCAAGTAAATACCATTGAATTGTATAAGTAAATAGCTTTGAATTGTATAAGTAAATACGATTGAATTGTATAAGAAAATACCATTGAATGGTATAAGTAAGTGTCAATGCACAAGTCAAGGCCCCAGACAAAGCCCGATTGATTGCCCGAGTCAATGCCTTATGGAATGCCCGAGTCAATGCCCGTTTCAATTCCCGAGTCAATTCCCGAGTCAATGCCCTAGTCATTGCCATTGAATTGTGTCAGTAAATATCGTTGAATTGTATCAGTAAATACCATTGAATTGTATAAGTAAATACCATTGAATTGTATCAGTAAATACATTGAACTATATAGACAAATACCATTGTATTGTATAAGTAAATACCATTGCATCGTATAAATATATACCATTGAATCGTATAAGTAAATACCGTTAAAATTGTATAAGTAAATACCATTGAATTATATAAGTAAATACCACTGAATTGTATAAGTCAATACCACTGAACTGTATAAGTCAATACCATTGCATTGCATAAGTAAGTCTCTGTCTGTCTGTCTGTCTGTCTGTCTGTCGACTGACTGTCTGGTATCTGTGTGTCTGTGTGTCTGTGTGTCTGTATGTCTGTCTGTCGGTCGGTCTGTTTGTCTGGGTCTCTGTTTGGCTCTCTGTCTGTCTGGGTCTCTGTCTGGCTCTTTGTCTTGCCTGTCTGGCTGTATGTCTGTCTGTCTGTCTGGCTCTCTGTCTGGCTCTCTGTCTGGCCTGTCTGGGTCCCTGTCTGGCTCTCTGTCTGTCTGTCTGTATGTATGTCTGTCTGTCTGTCTGTCTGTCTGGCTGGCTCTCTGTCTGGCTCTCTGTCTGGCCTGTCTGGGTCTCTGTCTGTCTGTCTGTTTGTCTGTCTGTTTGGGTCTCTGTCTGGGTCTCTGTCAGGCCTGTCTGGGTCTCTGTCTGGTTCTCTGTCTGTCTGTCTGTCTGTCTGTCTGTATGTCTGGGTCTCTGTCTGGCTTTTTGTCTGGCCTGCCTGGGTCTCTGTCTGGCTCTCTGTCTGTCTGTCTCTCTGTCTGGGTCTCTGTCTGGCTCTCTGTCTGTCCGTCTGGGTCTCTATCTGGCTCTCTGTCTGGCCTGTCTGGGTATCTGTCAGTATGTATGTCTGTCTGTCTGTCTGTCTGGGTCTCTGTCTGGCTCTCTGTCTGGCCTGTCTGGGTTCTGTCTGGGTCTCTGTCTTTCTGGCTCTCTGTCTGACCTGTCTGGGTCTTTGTCTGGCTCTCTGTATGTCTGTATGTCTGTCTTGGTCTCTGTCTGGGTCTCTGTCTGGCCTGTCTGGGTCTCTTTATGGCTCTCTATCTGTCTATCTGTCTGTCTGTCTGTCTGTCTGTCTGTCTGGGTCTCTGTTTGGCTCTCTGTCTGGCTCTCTGTCTGGCCTGTCTCGGTCTCTGTCTGGCTCTCTGTCTGTCTGTCTGTCTGGCTCTCTGTCTGTCTGTCAGTCAGTCTGGGTCTCTGTCTAGCTCTCTGACTGGCCTGTCTGGGTCTCTGTCTGGTTCTCTGTCTGGCCTGTCTGGTTTCTGTCTGTCTGTCTGTCTGTCTGTCTGTCTGTCTGTCTGTCTGGTCTCTGTCTGGCTGTCTGGCTGCCTGTCTGTCTGTCTGTCTGGCTGCTTGTCTTTCTGTCTGTCTGTCTGTCTGTCTGTCTGTCTGTCTGTCTGTCTGTCTGACTGTCTGTCTGTCTGGGTCTCTGTCTAGGTATCTGTCTGGCTTTCTGTCTGGCCAGTCTGTCTGTCTGGTCTCTCTATAGCTCTATGTCTGTCTGTCTGTGTGTCTATCTGGGATTCTGTCTGGCTTTTTGTCTGTCTGGGTCTCTGTCTGGCTCTCTGTCTGGCCTGTCTGGGTCTCTGTCTGGCTCTCTGTCTGTCTGTCTGTCTGTCTGTCTGTCTGTCTGTCTGGCCTGTATGGTCTCTGTCTGTCTGTCTGTCTGTCTGGCCTGTCTGGTTCTCTGTCTATTTCTGTGTCTGGCCTGTCTGGTATCTGTCCGTCTGTCTGTCTGTCTGTCTGTCTGTCTGTCTGTCTGGCCTGTCTGTCTGGCCTGTCTGGTCTCTGTCTGGCTGTCTGACAGCCTGGCTCTCGTTGTCTGTCTGTCTGGGTTTCTGTCTGGGTAACTGTCTGGCTCTCTGTCTGGCCTGTCTGGGTATCTGTCTGTATGTCTTTCTGTCTGTCTGTCTGTCTGTCTGTCTGCCTGTCTGTCTGTCTGGGTCTCTGTCTGGCTCTCTGTCTGTCGGTCCTTCTGTCTGTCTGTCTGGGTCTCTGTCTGGGTCTCTGTCTGGCTCTATATCTGGCCTGTCTGGGTCTCTGTCTGGCTCTCTGTCTGTCTGTCTGTCTGTCTGGGTCTCTGTCTGGCTCTCTGTCTGTCTGTCTGTCTGTCTGTCGGTCTGGCCTGTGTGGTCTCTGTCTGTCTATCTGTCTGTCTGGCCTGTCTGGTTCTCTGTCTATTTCTGTGTCTGGCCTGTCTGGTTTCTGTCCGTCTGTCTGTCTGTCTGTCTGTCTGTCTGTCTGTCTGTCTGTCTGGCCTGTCTGTCTGGCCTGTCTGGTCTGGCTGTCTGACTGCCTGGCTCTCGTTGTTTTGCTCTATGTCTGTCTGTATGTTTGTCTGTCTGTCTGTCTGGGTCTCTGTCTGTCTCTTTGTCTGACCTGTATATCTGGTCTCTGTCTGTCTGTCTGTCTGTCTGTCTGTATGTCTGTCTGTATGTCTGTCTGTCTGTCTGTCTGTCTGTCTGTCTGTCTGTCATTCTGAATCTTTGTCTGGCCTGCCTGGGTCTCTGTCTGGCTCTCTGTCTGTCTGTCTCTCTGTCTGCGTCTCGGTCGGTCTGTTTGTCTGGGTCTCTGTTTGGCTCTCTGTCTGTCTGGGTCTCTGTCTGGCTCTTTGTCTAGCCTGCCTGGCTGTATGTCTGTCTGTCTGTCTGGCTCTCTGTCTGGCTCTCTGTCTGGCCTGTCTGGGTCCCTGTCTGGGTCCCTGTCTGGCTCTCTGTCTGTCTGTCTGTATGTCTGTCTGTCTGTCTGGCTGGCTCTCTGTCTGGCTCTCTGTCTGGCCTGTCTGGGTCTCTGTCTGTCTGTCTGTCTGTCTGTTTGGGTCTCTGTCTGGGTCTCAGTCAGGCCTGTCTGGGTCTCTGTCTGGTTCTCTGTCTGGTTCTCTGTCTGTCTGTCTGTATGTCTGTCTGTCTGTATGTCTGGGTCTCTGTCTGGCTCTTTGTCTGGCCTATCTGGGTCTCTGTCTGTCTGTCTGTCTGTCTGTCTGTCTGTTTGGGTCTCTGTCTGGGTCTCAGTCAAGCCTGTCTGGCCTGTCTGGGTCTCTGTCTGGCTCTCTGTCTGTCCGTCTGGGTCTCTATCTGGCTCTCTGTCTGGCCTGTCTGGGTATCTGTCTGTATGTATGTCTGTCTGTCTGTCTGTCTGGGTCTCTGTCTGGCTCTCTGTCTGGCCTGTCTGGCCTGTCTGGGTTCTGTCTGGGTCTCTGTCTTTCTGGCTCTCTGTTTGACCTGTCTGGGTCTTTGTCTGGCTCTCTGTATGTCTGTATGTCTGTCTTGGTCTCTGTCTGGGTCTCTGTCTGGCCTGTCTGGGTCTCTTTATGGCTCTCTGTCTGTCTATCTGTCTGTCTGTCTGTCTGTCTGGGTCTCTGTTTGGCTCTCTGTCTGGCTCCCTGTCTGGCCTGTCTCGGTCTCTGTCTGGCTCTCTGTCTGTCTGTCAGTCAGTCTGGGTCTCTGTCTAGCTCTCTGACTGGCCTGTCTAGGTCTCTGTCTGGTTCTCTGTCTGGCCTGTCTGGTTTCTGTCTGTCTGTCTGTCTGTCTGTCTGTCTGTCTGTCTGTATGTCTTTCTGTCTGTCTGTCTGTCTGTCTGTCTGTCTGGTCTCTGTCTGGCTGTCTGGCAGTCTGGCTGCCTGTCTGTCTGTCTGTCTGGCTGTCTGGCTGCTTGTCTGTCTGTCTGTCTGTCTGTTTGTTTGTCTGACTGTCTGTCTGTCTGGGTCTCTGTCTGGGTATCTGTCTTGTCTGCATGTCTGTCTGTCTGTCTGGTTTTCTGTCTGTCTGTCTGTCTGTCTGTCTGTCTGTATGTCTGTCGGTATGTCTGTCTGTCTCTCTGTGTCTCTGTCTGGCTCTTTGTCTGTCTGTCTGTCTGCCATGGACTCTGTCTGGGTCTCTGTCTGGCTTTCTGTCTGGCCAGTCTGTCTGTCTGGTCTCTCTATAGGTCTATGTCTGTCTGTCTGTGTGTCTATCTAGAATTCTGTCTGGCTTTTTGTCTGGTCTGTCTGTCTGTCTGCATATGTCTGTCTGGGTCTCTGTCTGGCTCTCTGTCTGTCTGTCTGTCTGTCTAGGTCTCTGTCTGGCTCTCTGTCTGGCCTGTCTGGGTCTCTGTCTGGCTCTCTGTCTGTCTGTCTGTCTGTCTGGGTTTCTGTCTGGGTAACTGTCTGGCTCTCTGTATGGCCTGTCTGGGTATCTGTCTGTATGTCTTTCTGTCTGTCTGTCTGTCTGTCTGGGTCTCTGTCTGGCTCTCTGTCTGTCGGTCATTCTATCTGTCTGTCTGGGTCTCTGTCTGGGTCTCTGTCTGGCTCTATGTCTGGCCTGTCCGGGTCTCTGTCTGGCTCTCTGTATGTCTGTCTGTCTGTCTGGGTCTCTGTCTGGCTCTCTGTCTGTCTGTCTGTGTGTCTGTCTGTCGGTCTGGCCTGTGTGGTCTCTGTCTGTCTGTCTGTCTGTCTGTCTGTCTGGTCTGTTTGGTTCTCTGTCTATTTCTGTGTCTGGCCTGTCTGGTTTCTGTCCGTCTGTCTGTCTGTCTGTCTGTCTGTCTGTCTGTCTGTCTGTATGTCTGTCTGGCATGTCTGGTCTCTGTCTGTCTGGCATGTCTGGTCTCTGTCTGTCTGGCCTGTCTGGTCTCTGTCTGGCTGTCTGACTGCCTGGCTCTCGTTGTCTGGCTCTCTGTCTGTCTGTATGTATGTCTGTCTGTCTGTCTGGGTCTCTGTCTGGCTCTTTGTCTGACCTGTATATCTGGTCTCTGTCTGTCTGTCTGTCTGTCTGTCTGTCTGTCTGTCTGTCTGTCTGACTGTCTGTCTGTCTGTCTGTCTGTGTGTGTGTGTGTCTGTCTGTCTGTCTGTCTGTCTGTCTGTCTGTCTGTCTGTCTGTCTGTCTGTCTGTCTGTCTGTCTGTCTGTCTGTCTGTCTGTCTGTCTGTCTGTCTGTCTGTCTGTCTGTCTGTCTGTCTGACTGTCTGTCTGTCTGTCTGTCATTCTGGATCTATGTCTGGCCTGCCTGGGTCTCTGTCTGGCTCTCTGTCTGTCTGTCTCTCTGTCTGGGGCTCTGTCTGGGTCTCTGTCTGGCTCTTTGTCTGGCCTGTCTGGGTCTCTGTCTGACCTGTCTGGGTCTTTGTCTGGCTCTCTGTCTGTCTGTCTGTCTGTCTGTCTGTCTTGGTCTCTGTCCATCTGTCTGTCTCTCTGTCTGTCTGGGTCTCTGTCTGGCTCTCAGTCTGGCCTGTCTGGGTCTCTGTCTGGGTCTCTGTCTGTCTGTCTGTCTATCTGGGTAACTGTCTGGCTCTCTGTCTGGACTGTCTGAGTATCTGTCTGTATGTCTGTCTGTCTGTCTGTCTGCCTGTCTGGGTCTCTGTCTGTCTATCTGTCTGTCTGTCTGTCTGTCTGTCTGGGTCTCTATCTGGCTCTCTGTCTGTCTGTCTGACTGTCGGTCTGGCCTGTGTGGTTTCTGTCTGTCTGTCTGTCTGTCTGTCCGACCTGTCTGGTTCTCTGTCTGGTTCTGTGTCTGACCTGTCTGGTTTCTGTCTGTCTGTCTGTCTGTCTGTCTGGCCTGTCTGGTCTCTGTCTGGCTGTCTGTCTGTCTGTATATTTGTCTGTCTGTCTGGGTCTCTGTCTGGCTCTCTGTCTGACCTGTATGTCTGGTCTCTTTCTGTCTGTCTGTCTGTCTGTCTGTCTGTCTGTCTGTCTTACTGTCTGTCTGTCTGGCTCTCTGTCTGGCCTTCTGGTCTCTGTGGGGCTCTCTGTCTGAGTGTCTGTCTGGGTCTCTGTCTGGCTCTCTGTCTGGGTCTCTGTCTGGTCTGTCTGGGTCTCTGTCTGGGTCTATGTCTGTCTGTCTGTATGTCTGTATGTCTTTCTGTCTGTCTGTCTGTCTTTCTGTCTGTCTGTCTGTCTGGGTCTCTGTATTGTTCTCTGTCTGTCGGTCCTTCTGTCTGTCTGTCTGGGTCTCTGTCTGGGTCTCTGTCTGGGTCTCTGTCTGGCTCTATGTCTGGCCTATCTGGGTCTCTGTCTGGCTCTCTGTCTGTATGTCTGTCTGTCTGTGTCGCTGTCTGGCAATCTGTCTGTCTGTCTGTCTGTCGGTCTGGCCTGTCTGTCTGTCTGTCTGGCTGGCTGGCTGTCTGGCTCTCAGTCTGTCTGTCTGTCTGTCTGTATGTTTGTTTGTCTAGCTCTCAGTCTGGCTCTTTGTCTGGCCTGTCTGTCTGTCTGTCTGTATGTCTGTCTGGCTCTCTGACTGGCTCTCTGTCTGTCTGTCGGTCTGTCTGTCTGTCTGTCTGTCTGGGTCTCTGTCTGGCTCTTTGTCTTTCTGTCTGGGTCTCTGTCTGGCTCTCTGTCTGTCTGTCAGTCAGTCTGGGTCTCTGTCTAGCTCTCTGACTGGTCTGTCTTTCTGTCTGTCTGTCTGGGTCTCTGTCTGGTTCTCTGTCTGGCCTGTCTGGTTGCTGTCTGTCTGTCTGTCTGTCTATCTGTCTCTCTGGCATGTCGGGTCTCTGTCTGGCTGTCTGGCAGTCTGGCTGCCTGTCTGTGTGTCTGTCTGGCTGCCTGTCTGTCTGTCTGTCTGTCTGTCTGTCTGTCTGTCTGTCTGTCTGTCTGTCTGTCTGTCTGTCTGACTGTCTGTCTGTCTGTCTGTCTGGGTCTCTGTCTGGGTATATGTCTGGTCTGTATGTCTGTCTGTCTGTCTGGTTCTCTGTCTGTCTGTCTGTCTGTCTGTCTGTCTGTCTGTCTGTCTGTCTGTCTGTCTGTCTGTCTGTCTGTCTGTCTGTCTCTCTGTGTCTCTGTCTGGCTCTCAGTCTGTCTGTCTGTCTGTCTTGGTCTATGTCTGGCTCTCTGTCTGGCTCTCTGTCTGCCAGTCTGGGTCTCTGTCTTGCTGTCTGTCTGTCTTTCTGTCTGTCGACTGACTGTCTGGTCTCTGTGTGTCTGTCTGTCTGTCTGTCTGGGTCTCTCTCTAGCTGTATGTCTGTCTGTCTGTGTGTCTATCTGGGATTCTGTCTGGTTTTTTTCTGTTCTGTCTGTCTGTCTGTCTGTCTATCTGTCTGTCTGGGTCTTTGTCTGGCTCTCCGTCTGTCTGTCTGTCTGTCTGTCTGGGTCTCTGTCTGGCTCTCTGTCTGGCCTGTCTGGCCTGTCTGGGTCTCTGTCTGGCTCTCTGTCTGGCTCTCTTTTTTCTGTATGTCGGTCTTTCTGTATGTCTGTCTGTCTGTCTGGGTCTCTGTCTGGCTCTTTGTCTGGCCTTTCTGTCTGTCTGTCTATCTGTATGGCTGGCTCTCTGTCTGGCTCTCTGTCTGGCCTGTCTGGGTCTCTATCTGTCTGTCTGTCTGTCTGTTTGGGTCTCTGTCTGGGTCTCTGTCTGGGTCTCTGTCTGGCTCTCTGTCTGTCCGTCTTGGTCTCTGACTGGGTATCTGTCTGGTTCTCTGTCTGTCTGTCTGTCTGTCTGGTTCTGTGTCTGTCTGTATGTCTGTCTTTCTCTCTGTGTCTCTCTCTGGCTCTCAGTCTGTCTGTCTGTCTGTCTGTCTGTCTGTCTGTCTGTCTGTCTGTCTGTCTGTCTGTCTGTCTGTCTTGGTCTCTGTCTGGGTCTTTGTCTTTCTGTCTGGGTCTCTGTCTGGCTCTCTGTCTTTCTGTCTGTCTGTCTGGGTCTCTGTCTGGTTGTCTGTCTGGCCTGTCTGGTTGCTGTCTGTCTGTCTGTCTGTCTATCTGTCTCTCTGGCATGTCGGGTCTCTGTCTGGCTGTCTGGCAGTCTGGCTGCCTGTCTGTGTGTCTGTCTGGCTGCCTGTCTGTCTGTCTGTCTGTCTGTCTGTCTGTCTGTCTGTCTGTCTGTCTGTCTGTCTGTCTGTCTGTCTGTCTGTATGTCTGTCTGTCTGTCTGTCGACTGAATGTCTGGTCTCTGTATGTCTGTCTGTCTGTCTGTCTGTCTGGCTGGCTGGCTGGCTGGCTGGCTGTCTGTCTGTCTGTCTGTCTGTCTGTCTGTCGACTGTCTGTCTGTCTGTCTGTCTGTCTGTCTGTCTGTCTGTCTGTCTGTCTGTCTGTCTGTCTGTCTGTCTGTCTGTCTGTCTGTCTGTCTGTCTGTCTGTCTGTCTGTCTGTCTGTCTGTCTGTCTGTCTGTCTGTCTGTCTGTCTGTCTGTCTGTCTGTCGACTGACTGTATGGTCTCTGTCTGTATGTATGTCTGGTGGTCGGTCGGTCTGTCTGTCTGGGTCTCTGTTTCGCTCTCTGTCTGTCTGTGTCTCTGTCTGGCTCTTTGTCTGGCCTGTCTGGCTTTATGTCTGTCTGTCTGTCTGGCTCTCTATCTGGCCTGTCTGGGCCCTGTCTGGGTCACTGTCTGGCTCTCTGTATGTCTGTCTGTCTGTCTGTCTGTCTGTCTGTCTGTCTGGGTCTCTGTCTGGCTCTTTGTCTGGCCTGTCTGTCTGTCTGTCTGTCTATCTGTCTGGCTGGCTCTCTGTCTGGCTCTCTGTATGGCCTGTCTGGGTCTCTGTATGTCTGTTTGTCCGTCTGTCTGTCTGTTTGGGTCTCTGTCTGGGTCTCTGTCTGGCCTGTCTCGGTCTCTGTCTGGCTCTCTGTCTGTCTGTCTGTCTGTATGTCTGGGTCTCTGTCTGGCTCTTTGTCTGGCCTGCCTGGGTCTCTGTCTGGCTCTCTGTCTTTCTGTCTCTCTCTCTGGGTCTCTGTCTGGGTCTCTGTCTGGCTCTTTGTCTGGCCTGTCTGGGTCTCTGTCTGGCTCTCTGTCTGTCCGTCTGGGTCTCTGACTGGGTATCTGTCTGGTTCTCTGTCTGTCTGTCTGTCTGTCTGGTTCTCTGTCTGTCTGTATGTCTGTCTGTCTCTCTGTGTCTCTGTCTGGCTCTCAATATGTCTGTCTGTCTGTCTGTCTGTCTTGGTCTCTGTCTGGGTCTCTGTCTGGCTCTTTGTCTGTCTGTCTGTCTGTCTGGCTGTCTGTCTGGCTGTCTGTATGTCTGTCTGTCTGTCGACTGACTGTCTGGTCTCTGTCTGTCTGTCTGTCTGTCTGTCTGTCTGTCTGTCTGTATGTCTGTCTGTCTGTCTGTCTGTCTGTCTGTCTGTCTGTCGACTGACAGTATGGTCTCTGTCTGTCTGTATGTCTGTCGGTCGGTCGGTCGGTCTGTCTGTATAGGTCTCTGTTTGGCTCTCTGTCTGTCTTTGTCTCTGTCTGGCTCTTTGTCTAGCCTGTCTGGCCTTATGTCTGTCTGTCTGTCTGGCTCTCTGTCTGTCTGTATATTTATCTGTCTGTCTGTCTGGGTCTCTGTCTGGCTCTCTGTCTGACCTGTATGTCTGGTCTCTGTCTGTCTGTCTGTCTGTCTGTCTGTCTGTCTGTCTGTCTGTCTGTCTGTCTGTCTGTCTGTCTGTCTGTCTTACTGTCTGTCTGTCTGGCTCTCTGTCTGGCCTTCTGGTCTCTGTGGGGCTCTCTGTCTGAGTGTCTGTCTGGGTCTCTGTCTGGCTCTCTGTCTGGGTCTCTGTCTTGCCTGTCTGGGTCTCTGTCTGGCTCTATGTCTGTCTGTCTGTCTGTCTGTCTGTCTGTCTGTCTGTCTGTCTGTCTGTCTGTCTGTCTGTCTGTCTTGGTCTCTGTCTGACTCTCTGTCTGTATGTCTGTCTCGGTCTATATCTGTCTGTCTGTCTGTCTGAGTCTTTGTCTTGCTCTTTGTCTGGCCTGTCTGTCTGTCTGTCTGTCTGTCTGTCTGACTGTGTGACTCTCTGTCTGACTCTCTTTCTGACTCTCTGTCTGGCCTGTCTGCGTCTCTGTCTGGCTCTCTGTCTGTCTGTCTGTCTGTCCGTCTGCCTGTCTGTTTCTCTGTCTTGCTCTCTGTCTGGCTCTCGGTCTGGCTCTCTGTCTGGGTCTCTGTCTGGGTCTCTGTCTAGCTCTCTGTCTGGATCTCAGTCTGCCTGTCTGGGTCTCTGTCTGGCTCTCTGTCTGTATGTTGTCTGTCTGGGTCTCTGTCTGGGTCTCTGTTTGTTCTGTCTGTCTGTCTGTCTGTCTGTCTGTCTGTCAATCTCTCTATCTGTCTATCTGTCTGTCTGTCTGTCTGTCTGTATGTCTGTCTGGCTCTCTGACTGACTCTCTGTCTGTCTGTCGGTCTGTCTGTCTGTCTGTCTGTCTGTCTGTCTGTCTGTCTGGGTCTCTGTCTGGCTCTTTGTCTTTTTGTCTGGGTCTCTGTCTTGCTCTCTGTCTGTCTGTCAGTCAGTCTGGGTCTCTGTCTAGCTCTCTGACTGGTCTGTCGGTCTGTCTGTCTTTCTGTCTGTCTGTCTGGGTCTCTGTCTGGTTCTCTGTCTGGCCTGTCTGGCCTGTCTTGTTGCTGCCTGTCTGTCTGACTGTCTGTCTGTCTTTCTGGCATGTCTGGTCTCTGTCTGGCTGTCTGGCAGTCTGGCTGCCTGTCTGTGTGTCTGTCTGTGTGTCTGTCTGTCTGTCTGTCTGTCTGTCTGTCTGTCTGTCTGTCTGTCTGTCTGTCTGTCTGTCTGTCTGTCTGGTCTCTGTCTGTATGTATGTCTGTCGGTCGGTCGGTCTGTCTGTCTGGGTCTCTGTTTGGCTCTCTGTCTGTCTTTGTCTCTGTCTGGCTCTTTGTCTGGCCTGTCTGTCGACTGACTGTCTGTCTGTCTGGCGCTCTGTCTGGCTCCCTATCTGGCCTGTCTGGGCCCTGTCTGGGTCTCTGTCTGGCTCTATGTCTGGCCTATCTGGGTCTCTGTCTGGCTCTCTGTCTGTATGTCTGTCTGTCTGTCTGTCTGTCTGTCTGTCTGTCTGTCTGTCTGTATGTCTGTCTGTCTGTCTGTCTGTCTGTCTGTCTGGGTCTCTGTCTGGCTCTTTGTCTGGCCTGTCTGTCTGTCTGTCTGTCTGTCTGTCTGTCTGCCTGTCTATCTGTCTGGCTGGCTCTCTGTCTGGCTCTCTGTATGGCCTGTCTGTGTCTCTGTATGTCTGTTTGTCCGTCTGTCTGTCTGTTTGGGTCTCTGTCTGGGTCTCTGTCTGGCCTGTCTGGGTCTCTGTCTGGCTCTCTGTCTGTCTGTCTGTCTGTATGTCTGGGTCTCTGTCTTGCTCTTTGTCTGGCCTGCCTGGGTCTCTGTCTGGCTCTCTGTCTGTCTGTCTCTCTGTCTGGGTCTCTGTCTGGGTCTCTGTCTGGCTATATGTCTGGCCTGTCTGGGTCTCTGTCTGGCTCTCTGTCTGTCCTTCTGGATCTCTGTCTGTCTCTCTGTCTGGCCTGTCTGGGTATCTGTCTGTATGTATGCCTGTCTGTCTGTCTGTCTGTCTGTCTGGGTCTCTGTCTGGATCTCTGTCTGGCCTGTCTGGGTTTCTGTCTGGGTCTCTGTATGTCTTGCTCTCTGTCTGACCTGTCTGGGTCTTTGTCTGGCTCTCTGTCTGTCTGTCTGTCTGTCTTGGTCTCTTTCTGGGTCTCTGTCTGGCCTGGCTGGGTCTCTTTTTGGCTCTCTGTCTGGCTCTTTGTCTGGCCTGTCTCGGTCTCTGTCTAGCTCTCTGTCTGTCTGTCTGTCTGTCTGGGTCTCTGTCTGGGTCTCTGTCTGTCTGTCAGTCAGTCTGGGTCTCTGTCTAGCTCTCTGACTGGCCTGTCTGTCTGTCTTTCTGTCTGTCTGTCTGGCCTGTCTGGGTCTCTGTCTGGTTCTCTGTCCGGCCTGTCTGGTTTTTGTCTGTCTGTCTGTCTGTATGTCTGGCATGTCTGGTCTCTGTCTGGCTGTCTGGCAGTCTGGCTGCCTGTCTGTCTGTCTGTCTGGGTCTCTGTCTGGGTATCTGTCTGGTCTGTATGTCTGTCTGTCTGTCTGGTTCTCTGTCTGTCTGTCTGTATGTCTGTCTGTCTCTCTGTGTCTCTGTCTGGCTCTCTGTCTGTCTGTCTGTCTTGGTCTCTGTCTGGGTCTCTGTCTGGCTGTCTGTCTGTCTGTCTGTCTATCTGTCTGTCTGGGTCTCTCTCTAGCTCTATGTCTGTCTGTCTGTGTGTCTATCTGGGATTCTGTCTGGCTTTTTGTCTGGTCTGTCTGTCTGTCTGTCTATCTGTCTGTCTGGGTCTCTGTCTGGCTCTCTGTCTGTCTGCCTGTCTGTCTGTCTGTCTGGGTCACTGTCTGGCTGTCTGTCTGGCCCGGTTTGGTCTCTGGCTGGCTCTCTGTCCGTCTGTCTGTCTGGGTTTCTGTCTGGGTAACTGTCTGGCTCTCTGTCTGGCCTGTCTGGGTATCTGGGTATCTGTCTGGGTATCTGGGTATCTGTCTGATTGTCTGTCTGTCTGTCTGTCTGTCTGTCTGTCTGTCTGTCTGTCTGTCTGTCTGTCTGTCTGTCTGTCTGTCTGTCTGTCTGTCTGTCTGTCTGTCTGTCTGTCTGTCTGTCTTTCTGTCTGTCTGTCTGGGTCTCTGTTTCGCTCTCTGT
>JAWPHD010009343.1:0-22500 GCA_037043455.1 Cyrtodaria siliqua | reverse complement strand
TCTGTCTGTCTGTCTGTCTGTCTGTCTGTCTGGCCTGTCTGGTCTCTGTCTGTCTGTCTGTCTGTCTGTCTGTCTGTCTGTCTGTCTGTCTGTCTGTCTGTCTGTCTGTCTGTCTGGCCCTCTGTCTGTCTGTCTGTCTGTCTGTCTGTCTGTCTGTCTGTCTGTCTGTCTGTCTGTCTGTCTGTCTGTCTGTCTGTCTGTCTGGTCTCTGTCTGTCTGTTTGTCTGTCTGTCTGTCTGTCTGTCTGGCCTGTCTTGCCTCTGTCTGTCTGTCTATCTGTCTTTCTGGCTGTCTGGTTGTCTGGCCTTCTGGCTCTCTGCCTGGCCCGTCTGGGTCTCTGCCTGCCTCTCTGCTTAGCCTGTCTGGCTCTCTGACTGGCCCTCTGTCTGTCCTGTCTGTCTCTGTCTGTCTGTCTGTCTGTCTGTCTGGCCTTTCTGGTCTGTCTGTCTGTCTGTATGTCTGTCTGTCTGTCTGTCTGTCTGCCTGGCCTGTCTGGGTCTCTGTCTGGCTCTCTGTCTGTCTATCTGTCTGTCTGGGTCTCTGTCTGGGTCTCTGTCTGGCCTGTCTGGGTCTCTGTCTGGCTCTCTGTCTGGCCTGTCTGTCTGGTCTCTGTATGTCTGTCTGTTTGTCTGTCTATCTATATGTCTGTATGTCTGTCTGTCTGTCTGTATGTCTGTCTGGATTGGCTGGTCTCTGTCTGTCTGTCTGTCTGTCTATCTGACCGGCTGTCTGGCTGTCTGGCTGTCTGGCTCTCTGCCTGGCTCTCTGCCTGGCCTGTCTGGGTCTCTGTCTGACTCTCTGCCTGACCCGTCTGGGTCTCTGTCTGCCTCTCTGTCTAGCCTGTCTGGCTCTCTGTCTCAGGCTCTCTGTCTGGCCTGTCTGGTCTTTGTCTGTCTGTCTGTCTGTCTGTCTGTCTGGCCTGTCTGATCTCTTTCTGTCTGTCTATCTGTCTGTCTGCCTGTCCTGTCTGGGTCTCTGTCTGGCTCTCTGACTGTCTGTCTGTCTGTCTGTCTGTCTGTCTGGGTCTCTGATGGCTCTCTGTCTGGCCTGTCTGGGTCTCTGTCTGACTCTCTGTCTGGCCTGTCTGTCTGTTTTTCTGTCTGGCTCTCTGCCTGGCCTGTCTGGGTCTCCATAGTGAGCCGAGCAAGCGGTATATTACAGGTTTGGGAGTTTGGGTCCGTGGTGGGCACAGCAAGCTGCTATATTACAGGTATGGGAGTTTGGGTCCATGGTGAGCCGAGCAAGCGGTATATTACAGGTATGGGAGTTTGGGTCCATGGTGAGCCGAGCAAGTGGTATATTACAGGTATGGGAGTTTGGGTCCATGGTTGGCACAGCAAGCGGCTATATTACAGGTATGGGAGTTTGGGTACATGGTTGGCCCAACAAGCTGCTATATTACAGGTATGGGAGTTTGGGTCCATGGTGAGCCGAGCAAGCGGTATTTTACAGGTATGGGAGTTTGGGTCCATGGTGAGCCGAGCAAGCAGCTATATTACAGGTATGGAAATTTGGGTCCATGGTTGGCACAGCAAGCGGCTATATTACAGGTATGGGAATTTGGGTCCATGGTTGGCACAGCAAGCGGCTATATTACAGGTATGGGAGTTTGGATCCATGGTAGGCCCAACAAGCTGCTATATTACAGGTATGGGAGTTTGGATCCATGGTGGGCCCAGAAAGCTGCTTTATTACAGGTATGGGAGTTTGGATCCATGGTGGGCCCAGAAAGCAGCTATATTACAGGTATGGGAGTTTGGATCCATGGTGGGCCCAACAAGCTGCTATATTACAGGTATGGGAATTTGGGTCCATGGTTGGCACAGCAAGCGGCTATATTACAGGTATGGGAGTTTGGATCCATGGTGGGCCCAGAAAGCTGCTTTATTACAGGTATGGGAGTTTGTGTCCATGGTGGGCAGGACAAGCGTCTATATAATGGGTATGGCAGTTTGGGTCCATGGTGAGCAGAGCAAGCGGCTATATTACAGACCTTACTCAGTCAACAGTGTTATCAAACTTGGCAGCATCAAAGCTGGTCATGTGACAAATCACAAGGTTACAATCCCATGGGATAGAGACCAATAGAGTTGATATGCACAGTGGTGATTGTGATATGCGTAACTCCGAGGTATGCAGGACCTTTTTACTACACAGTCCTACTTCAGGATCTTACAAGGTTTTATTTCGAGTTCATGTGTATCATCTATACACGGACCCTAGTCTACTTTACTTTTGTAAATAATTCATCTAGTTGGCATTAACTGCATGGACAAATTACATATTGTGTAAAATACCATATCTGTATATATTTAGGTTATGTAGTTCTTTTAATGTTTTACAATGTCCGTCCATTTGTGAATTGTTGTCACAGAAAATTTTATATTGGGTTTCTATAAAGGCATAACATATAGAGGATCTTACATAGCGTTCATTTATTAATGTAGGTGCCTATACAGGTCTTCTCATCGAGCAGTCGGAGCCCCGTGTGGTTCCCGGGCATGAATAGGGCCACTGCTTATCCAGGCAGAGGGGTAAAATGCCCCCGAATTAATGTTCATTTTGTCATATTTGTCATGTTCATTAAAGGTCATCATCATCGCTGTATTGTTTCAGGTGGCAAAACAGAATGCTTACAATAGAATTGCAACTCTGCAGTTCTGCATGTGAGAAGGTTCTATGCCCATTCTGAATATTTTATCTAGATGTAAATGGAGAGTGGACCTGGAATGTTCATTCCTGTTGGTGCAAATGTAAACTGTTTGTGTTGGTGCTGAACTGCCTCGGGATATCTGTAATCTGGTAATTATGAAGGATTACATACAGGTTATGAAAATCAATGAGGCAATTTCTGGTTATACACTAAGCTGAAAGGTAACACCCCCCCACCCCCCATTGGTTTATGGGCTCCCCTCACATGGAGGACAGGGGGGGGGGGGGGGGGGGGGGGGGTGAGACCGGACGATGAATCATCCATCATTTGCATATTTATTACACTAGTGTATTGTGATATGTATGTCATACTTTATTACACTCTCACAACACAAGTTATGTGATATGTGTTCGGGAGAAGGGGAGACAATACATGATTCCATGTCAGTGTTTAGCCATCCATAATAGTGGACCTTGCTCTGTCTCTTCTTTAATAAAAGTAGGGATGTGAATGATCCGTCAATCAAGCTTACCGTAGATAATTACAGCTGTAAGAAAAACATATGTAGTCCCACAAACAACTCTAGTCTCTAAAATACAATATGGAGATACGGTTTGGGGTATGTCCAGTAATCTAGATACGGTTTGGGGGGGGGGGGGGGGGGGGGGGGGGGGGGGGGGGGGGGGGGGGGGGGGGGGGGGGGGGGGGGGGTCCAGTACTAGTACTTATATAAGTCTCGTAATATCGAGATATGGTTTGGGGTATGTCCCTTATACTAGTACTTATATACGTCTCGCAATATCGAGATACGGTTTGGGGTATGTCCCTCATTACTAGTACTGATATATAAGTCTCGTAATATCGAGATATGGTTTGGGGTATGTCCATTACTAGTACTAAAGTCTCGTAATATCGAGATATGGTACGTTTGGTGTATGTCTTATATGTCTCGTAATATCGAGATATGGTTTGGGGTGTGTCCATTACTAGTAATTATATAAGCCTCGTAGTTTTATGCATACATTATAATTATATTCTGTAGCAATATAAACTACAAAATGGCTGTCTTATGGACATGTGTAATATGTTTTATATGTGGAATATCTGCTGTCTTGTGGACATATGTAATATGTTTTATATGTGGCATATCTGCTGTAATGCTTTATTGTGCCTTTAAAAATATTAGATCATGTAATCAGTAGTGTATCTATATACTTTATTGTGTCGCCTGCGCCGTACGTCACTTTGTCCGTCGTCTGTCGTCCGTCGTCGTCATCCGTCACACTTTAACCTGAGAACTAACCTTGGTCATAACTTTAAAAGTATTTGACCCATGTTCATGAAACTTCACACACATATTCATCTTACCACATATTCATCTTACCACTCAGAATATTGTAACCCATGACCAATAAACTCGGACTTTCATTTCGGCAGAGTTATGCCCCTTTCCATAAAAACTTCAACCTGCAACCTAACCTATAGCCCATAGCTTGGCAGACTATTGACTTAGTCATGAAACTACAGTTCCTCATCAATTATCCAGTACAAAGTTATGCCCTTTTTCCTTAATTTTAACAATTAACAAAAAAACGCCTGGGCGCTATGCAGAATGCAAAGGGACACTCTTAAACAATGACAATTTTTATTTTTTAAAGTGGGTGGGGAGCTTCTATTAGTGGGGCCACTACTGATAGGGGAAATAACAGTATTCAGTATTTAGAAAATTGTTATTCACATGATTTGACACACAGACATATTAATATTGTTATTAGGTCTGTGTATGACTGTGCCAATGAAAGGTAAAGTAACGATCTCAAATTATACACTATACCGGTATATATTATATTGTCATGGCAAGTTTCACAACTGCTGTTACTAATCCTGATTGTTATCCAGACACACACGTTTCATTATAAAGTCTGTCATTCAGTTGTGCCTAACGAGACTATTCTGTAATACTGATAATGGTTTCAAAAAACCAACTTTAACTACCTCTCAAACCTAACAACACTATTCTGTAATACCAACCTGGGAGAGTTTTCAAAACCAACCATCAATGACATAACGTCAAACCTAACAACACTATTCTGTAATACCAACCTGGGAGATTTTTCAAAACCAACCAACAATGACATAACGTCATGCCTAACAACACTGTTCTGTAATACTAACCTGGGAGAGTTTTTCAAAACCAACGACAATGACATAACGTCAAACCTAACAACACTATTCTGTAATACTAACCTGGGAGATTTTTCAAGACATAACGTCATGCCTAACAACACTGTTCTGTAATTCCAACCTGGGAGAGTTTTCAGAAACCAGCTAGAACTACCAACATGACATTAATGTAATTCCTAACACTACTGCAGTACTATTTTGTAACAATTACCAGTAAGAATTGTCATAACCAACCATACATAACAACACAATTCTGTAATACTTACCTGGGAGAGGTTTCAGAAACATCAATGACATAAAAAATGTGACAGCTGCCCCTACTGTTGCTACTGCTGTTGATTGTTAATTTCAAACATGAAACAGACATACCTGCTACATTGTATACTGGAACATACTGGTGGTGTCTGGATGAAGGCGATGGATTTTTTCAAATAGCATGTGAAGGAATTATTTCTGTGTTTTGGATGAAAGCTGGGATGAAAATTGTAATATAGAGCCCTGATGAAAGGTACTGTACAATATTCAACCCACAATGCTGGTGGTGGGCATACATCTTAATCACTTTTAAAAAATCATTTGATTGCACCATTTTTCATCTTCGGTGTGTCTTTAGGCCAGTCAATTCCTAATATAATCTGAGCCTTCAATGACCTTACCAGCTCATTTTACGATTTTGATATTTCATCTGGCTGACCCTAAAAAGCCACACACAAAAAAGAAGAAACAAAGGCTTTTCAGATTGGACAATTCCCTCAGCCTCATTTGTTAGATGGGGGCATAAAGTGGACAGTGTGTATTAAATTGGAGTCTATCCTCGAAGCATGCTGAACAACAACTCAATAGTATACAACTATTTAATTCCTTAGAAGTCAAATGGTTAGAACTATTTATTGGAGGGAGTGCCTACTATGGTGGCTGATTTCTGGCATGTCGTTTTATCGTCTTGGCGAGTCAAGACGCCGCGAAAAGACGACAAAACAGTAGTCTTGTCTTGGGGCCCGCCAAGACGACAAAACAACGGATTTCACGCGCCAAGACGGCATTTGAAAGGCGCCAAGACGACAAATAAATATGGCCCGTTCTCGTCTTTTCGCGTGGCGACTTGTCGCTTTATTTTTGTCGTTCTGTCGTCTTAGCGCCCGCCAGAACGACAAAACGAAAAGACGATAAAAGGTTGTATTTGTCGTCTTGTCGTCTTTTCGCCTTCCAGTAGACATGCGCACTGTAATTAATTAGAGCCAAAGCATTAAAACTCCCAAAAACTTCTACAGCAATCCATTACATGAAGTGAAGCAACTTTTCTATTGAAAGGAAAGCTACACGTGAACGGTATGGTGTTAAAACATATATTATTTCTCGGGTAGTATGAGCATCTGTAAAACATAGGAAGTGTGTTTTACTAACTAAACAAATTCCATGCGTAGCCCCAGATAACATGCATATGTTGGGCCAACATCAAACCAATATCATCACTTTCGTTGGCCCTGCATTGATTCTTTACGTTGGGCCTATTTGATTCTGCTCATCGTTTTTACGTTGGCCCTACATGTTGGTTTATTGTTGGGCCATTGCCTTGTTATAATAATAAACAATTGGGCCAACATCAAGCCAACTGTGATTGATGGTGGAAAATAGTTGGGCCAATTTTATGAAACACTGTTGGCCCGATGTTGGTCTTTTATGTTGGGCCCATTTGATTCTGCTCATTGTTTCCACATGTTTGTTTATTGTTGGGCCAATGATTTGTGGCAATGTTAAGTTGGGCCAACATCAAACCAACTGTGGAAAATAGTTGGGCCAATATCATGGAACACTGTTGGCCCGATGTTGGTCTTTTATATTGGGCCCATTTGATTCTGCCCATCGTTTCCACATTGGCCCAATATGTTGATTTCTTCTTCTTCTTCCAGGTAAAGAGCTGGGATCTTCATAGATCGTAATTAGCTCTGCGTGACTAGGCATGCTGATGGCGCACAGCTAGTCCAAAAACTATCTACAGTTAAAATTGGTAAAATTATTTACACTGCTGTCTTTGTCGTCATGAAGGAGCAGATCACACCAAGAGGAGTGATCTGAATTCTTCCAGTGAGGGCGAGGATACCACTGTAGGCGGGAGTGTGTTCCAATCTCTCACCGTTCTTGGGAAGAATGAATTGTAGTAGACCTTGTCTGTTATTCTCTCCTGGAAGAATCGGTGCTGTCCTCTTGTACGGGTGTCACTGGTGTGCAAGTACTTCTCCAAGGGGATGTCAACTGTACCGTGCTGTATTCTGTATAGAATGGATAGTCGGTTATGTCTTCGTCTGGTCTCTAGCGATTCCCAGTTGAGGTCTTTCAGCATATTAGTGACACATCCTGGGGATTTGCTGGAGTAGTCATTGAAGACATAGAGGGCGGCACGGCGTTGGACCTGCTCTAGTGCTTTGATAGTGGTCTGGTGGTATGGGTCCCAGACAGTGGAGGCGTATTCCAGTGTTGGTCTAACCATAGCAGTGTACGAGGCTGCTTTGACCGGAGGCATGCATTCCTTTAAGTTTCTTCTCAGGAAGCCAATAGTTTGGTTGCCTTTACCAATTGTGTTCTGGATATGCCGGTCCCATGAGAGGTTGTTGCTGATGGTGACTCCCAAGTATTTGCTGGCCTCCTCTACGTCCAGTGTGTGGCCATGGAGTTGGTAGTTGGACTGTATGGCCTTATTTTTGTTGTTGGGCATGATCCTCAGTACTGTGCATTTACTGGGGTTAAAACTCATCTGCCAAGTTTCTTCCCAGATTTATTGTTGGGCCAATGATTTGTGGCAATAATATTAAGTTGGGCCAACATCAAACCAACTGTGAAAATAGTTGGGCTAATATCATTTGCAGAGGTAGCTAAATAGCTTTTAAAATATGATTTGCATGTAGAGATACACAACTTTGCTCTGACACTTTGGCTCTAATTAATTGCAGTGCACATGTCTACCGGAAGGCGAACAGCATTTTGTCGTCTTTTCGTTTTGTCGGTCTGGCGGACGCGAAGACAAGATGACAGAACAACAAAAATAAAGTGCCATGAAGACACTAGTTGCCATGCGAAAAGTTGACAATGGGTCACATTTATTTGTCGTCTTTGCACCTTTCAAATGTCGTCTTGGCGCGTGAAATCCGTCGTTTTGCTGTTTGGTCGTCCACCATAGACTACTGATCCTTGAAGGATGCTATTGCACTCGGCGAATCCATTGACTCCTACGGCATTAAACAGGGATGGAAACTAACGGTTGCCCGTTCGCCCGGGACGACTAAATTTGAAGCTGGGCGAGTAGATTTCATAAGTCGGTAGTCCGCCCGGGCGACTAGCTTTTTCGACAAGCTAAAGTCGATTTCCTCGGCATTATTCACGCCTACTAAACAGTGTCTCCAGCTCAAAAAAGAGCAATCGTAAAATGAGACAAAGCAACATCCGAGCTAGAGACATCGTCAAGAAATGGCTGTCAAAATGTGAGTATGACCCATGTTTTAGCTATTTTTTATTGTTTTAAGACATGAACTGACAAATCGGAGAATGTCATGCTTCGGGTATAAGCCATGAATGTCCGTAAAACCCACGAGTTGTTCCATATAATGGCTTACCTTTGTTGTAGAACTTTTCTCCCGTGACCGGTAAGCTTGTTTACATGACAAATTTCGACATTCTTGTGTAGTTTATTCCGAGTTCTACACATTAAACATATTGTAGCATCATATATTGGTCCAATATGATGATAGAAACAAATGAGCACCACAAATACGCAGGAAAAGGCATTACTCGGAGAGTTATGCTGATTTTTTTATAAGAGCTGGAGACAACATACGAGAGCTGGAGACAAAACAGGGAGCTAGAGTCGATGCAATACTATTAAAACTGTATTAAACCAATTTTAAAAATCAGAAATACCCCCACCATACTGTCAACCTTAATAACTCAGTGTTGTATCAATTGAATTTTGTAAATAAAATCCCACCACATGTGCTACTTCTTCAAGTTATTTTCTTCCTTTGTCAGTAAAGTTTGATGTTTCATTCTTCAAAATAGATCTATTTAACCAACGGCCATATTAGAAGGCAGTGTCTTAACTAGGGGCACACTTTGTGCCAGAGCGTAAGTCCTGTTTATTGTTTTTCTATGCGACCTATCATAAAGATGATATAACGGGTGATATCATGCAATTTGGAATCATAGGTAGTTGTAATGATGATTTAATATACAACATGTATAACATAGCATACCCAAGTAAACTTGAAATAACACCATGAGGTAATTATAGCTGACGTCTTAGTATATATAGCGCTATTAAATATATGGCATTATCCGTCATTTTACTCTTGCGTGTTTTACCCTCAAACGATTTCAGTTATGGTATAAGTTTTGCTTACGTCACACTAGAAACAGGATTGTGGACGAGTAATAACCATTGCAAACATCTTGTACTCCCTTGCCCTTATACCTACTTTGAAAATTATTTTCTTTCGATGTTTTCAGATGGCATTTTTTGACAAATCGCGAAACAAACTTGGTAGAGGAATTGAATTGAATGTTGTTTTACGGCTCATCAACACAGTACAGGTTATTTAGAGCCACCCAAGAGAGAGGGGAAGGATACATAGGAATCCGGGAACCTGCCCTACTCTTATTATCGAATAGATTCCTATGGTTCTTTAACGTGCTCGGAGGATAGACCGATACACGGGACCTCCCGGTTTACGTCCCCATCCGACGGACGAGGCTAAGGGAAAGTGTCTTGCCCAAGAACACACCAACGGAACTCAGTGGCACCACGGAGGATTGAACCCGGGGCCTCCGGTTACAAATCCGCCGCGCTACCGACTGCGCCACGCCAGCCCTCGTCACCCAAGGAACATTTCTGTGAAATTATTTTGAAATCGCACCAGTAGTTTCTGACAAGAAGATTTTTGAATTTTTTACTACAGCCATATAGGGAAAACCAGCCTCGCTCCTGGCGGCATGTTTTTTTACGAATCTCGACGGCTTGAACAAACTTGGTAGAGGGTCACCCAAGGAACATTTCTGTGAAATTATTTCGAAATCGGGCCAGTAGTTTCTGACAAGAAGATTTTTAAAGTAAGATTTTTAAAGTTTAATAAAAAAAATCATAGCCGTTGCCAGTGCAACCAAAGTTCTGCACCTAATTCAATTCTTTGAACAAACTTGAAAGGGGACCACCCAAGGAACATTAATGTGAAGTTTGGTTGACAATTTGGCCAAGCGGTTTTAGGAGGAGATGTTGTTTGAAGCAAACAGTTAACGACGGACAACGGACGACGGACACAGGGCGATCACAAAAGCTCACCTGTGAGCCTTCGGCTCAGGTGAGCTAAACATCCTAAATAGTTAATACATTTTACCTGTTACTTCAAAGTATATACGGTACATCAACATCAAATGTAAATACATGTTTACAGTTTCACGATAATACGGATACAGTTTAAACGAAAATCAATAGATTACATGTAAATAGAACATCTGCGTAAGTTGGAAATATTTGGTATACATTGAAATAAATATCACATTCAATTCATTTATTGTTTAGCGAACATATATACCGGGTGTATCGCTTCGTAGAAACCTAAGATTAATTCGAATGCCACGATATCATCAGTCTCTTTCGATGATAACCACCACTCCAAATACGTAGGTTTTAAGTAATACTTCTATATGCATCGACTCTAGCTCCCTGTTTTGTCTCCAGCTCTCGTATGTTGTCTCTAGCTCTTATAAAAAAATCAGCATAACTCTCTGAGTAATGCCTTTTCCTGCGTATTTGTGGTGCTCATTTGTTTTTATCATCATATTGGACCAATATATGATGCTACAATATGTTTAATGTGTAGAACTCGGACTAAACTACACAAGAATGTCGAAATTTGTCATGTAAACAAGCTTAACGGTCACGGGAGAAAAGTTCTACAACAAAGGTAAGCCATTATATGGAACAAACCGAGGGTTTTACGGACGTTCCTGGCTTATACCCGGAGCATGACATTCTCCGATTTGTCAGTTCATGTCTTAAAACAATAAAAAATAGCTAAAACATGGGTCATACTCACATTTTGACAGTCATTTCTTGACGATGTCTCTAGCTCGGATGTTGCATTGTCTCATTTTACGATTGCTCTTTTTTGAGCTGGAGACACTGTTTAGTAGGCGTGTTATTCGTCAATGCGGATGAATAACATTTCAGTAGAAAACAACAACAAAGAAAATATTTCTTACATAGTTTATTAAGCGATTAAATGCAGTAAATAGTCGCAACTCTGTTTATTCGACGATGCAATGCAATTTAAGTCAACCGGATATTGGGAAATTGACGCATTTCCGTTTTGGGACATTCTAAAATGCGGCTCCCGTTTTAATTTCACGGAGCGCGAACGTTACGGTATTTGATGTTATACAAATAACGAATCTTTAAGGGCACTAGTCAGCTTTTAGGGCCTTCAGGAAGGGAAATTGCAAAAAGTATGCTGTTTTCCTGTATTGTAGTTTAACATTTTTCTAATATATATATAATTTGTTTTTTAAGAGTGGAATTTTTCACAGGAAAAGGGTGAAATATATACCATGCCAGAGTAACTGTAATGGCCATGATCAGACTGTAGTGAACTATAGAATATAAATATGCCTATCTACCGACCCTAGAGCATGCAATAGGAAACACACCTTTTTTTGTTTGGCCTAAATAAAGTAAATTTGTGTTAAAATCATGTTTGTTAATGTGTTTGTGAGTGTGTCGAAAAGAAAAATACAGAAAATCTGGGCTCATAAATTTTCAGCTGGGCAACCAAAATCCAGAAGATGGTTGCCCGTTTGGGCAACCAAGCTTTAAAAGTTAGTTTCCATCCCTGATTAAATAGTTGTTTTATTTATAATATATCATAAAATATACGGAATTAAATTAATCCGACAGACAACAGGAATTTGGTATATTTTATGGGGACCATCAGTTGCGCACAGACGGTATAGTGAACACGGTTACTTGACGTTTTACTGTTTAATAAAAGCGCGTCAATGACACAGACGAACTATTGCACGGTAAAAGTACTATTGCACGGTCACATGGTGAACTATTTAAACAGTTGGCATGTCGCCAATCCGAATTAATCACACGTGACTGATTCTAAATCAATGAAAAACGCTTATATTTTATGACATATAATAATAAAACTAATGCAGGGTGCCCAGGAACTCACAATTTTACATAGAGAATGGTGACCCTGGGTTAAATGTGCTTGGAGATGATTCATAAATTTTATTTAGGAAAAATGTGTATTTCTCTGAACTTGCCAGATCTCTCTCACTGGGTTATTATTGCAAGTGTCTACATAATCCAAGCCCTGTCTGACCTTACCAGCCATTTTTTTACGACTTTGATATTTCATCTTGATGTCTAAAAAGAAAAAAAAAAGAAGAAAAAAAGTTTTTTAGGGTCAGAGAAGGCTCGGTTAGTGTCTAAAACGGACAAGGTCATTAGGTCAGCGATTATTCAGGGCCATTTATTCAGGGCCAAATGGCCCTCTTGTTTGCATTTCCATTTGTTTCTGTCAAGTCAAGGTTTGTTGCACATTCCTATATAAATTATTTCATCATATTTCAGTTATATATTTTTCATCTGAAACATATTGAGGTACTGTACATACATTTTTTTATATATTTTTTTGGCGCACAATATGACCTATTTATGTGTCGACGTGCCGTAAAACACCATTCATTCATTGTACATACTCAACAAAATATTGTTTTCCCTCATATAGCAACTATATATGCTGTAGTTCAGGTTTGATGTAATCAGGCAGTAGCTCTGTCTATATACATGTAGTACTGTTCCATCTTTGAAATTGTACAATTCATGTAGTTAAATATCAAGAGAAATACATGATCAATTTTTTAAGGTGATCATTCATTCATGATTCATGAAATGTATTGGAATATGTATTAACTGAGCAACAAGTTCTCAGGGGCCTAGCTAGACCTTTTTTGATGTGCATGCCCAACTATTTCTAGTAGGGTCCGGGCATGCTTCCCTGGAAAATTTTGAAAAAAGTAGGATGGCTCTGATGAGTTTTGGTGTATATTTAGATATAAATTTAAGCAAAATAACACTTCAAAATTCAACAAATTCATACACTATTATTTTCAACCAGCAGGTGAAATTTATGTGCTGGCCCGGGCCTTTTGGCCTAATCATAGGTAGCTACGTTATTGGTTCTAACCTGGGAGCACATTGATTTTGTTTATTATACAATGTCTCCTTTAATATCATTAAATATAAAAGCACAGCATACATGACAAAGTTATATATAAAACATCAAGAGAATAAATGGTAGTTAAATTTAATTTTCATACTAACAGCACTGTAGTTTAAACCAGAAAGCAAATTTATTAAGTATATTATAATAATAATTGTAGTACATTTCTACTGCTGCCATCAATTTGTAAAAGAACTATTGACACTATTAAGTTAAATTAAAATATAACCCACGATATTGACTTGTTACCGGCTTTTTCATAACATGCCTCCAATGCCAAAAACAAATACCTCTATATATGCACAAAAAAGCTGTAAAATAACAGATTTTTCATCGAAAAAGTTGGTAATTTCGACAAAAATGCTGGTAAGCCTGTAATCGCACAAAAAAGCCGGCAATTACCAGCGCAAAGCCTGAGAAATGGCAGGCCTGCAGTTATTATAATTATAAAGAAACTCGTTTAATAGAAACCACTAAAGTGTAAATTCTATACGGTTTGTATATGAAATACAACCATGTGCGCAATTTATTGAATTTATGTAAATCAGCCGCACACACCACATCGCAATTATTTTCCCATCAGGAGGTCATGTAACTTATAATATTATGTTATTGATTGGAAAATAACAGCGGATTGGTTGTTATTAACCCTTATAAATATATAGTTTTAACCCACTACATATATATACAAGAAGAAACTGATGCAAAGCATCAGGGCGGCACAGAATGTTTTCAAAGGAGGAAACAAACATGTGTATTTATTTGCCATATTTGTATTATATAACAAAAATATAGAAATATTTTAAAAAGTATAAAAAAGTTATATGGCAACAATAAGCAATAGTAACTTGAGAACACGTACTTAAGATATCAAAACATATTAAAGTGTTTGCATTAATTGCTGATGATATATATTTCTAGAATGTTATGAAAATATTTAGAATATTGCCGTAGTTTGAATTAAGTAAAGAAAAACATCAAAAAAGCTGATATGGTCAGTGAAATGTGACAAATGGCTAGGGTAGGTGGACATGTATTCGGAAGAAGTGGTTTGTAGTGGTAAGATATACAGTTTGGTTTTTTGAATGTTTGACACTAATTTGTGTCATAGGTGATAGCATGCTCATGCAAGTTTTTTAAGCTGTATCTGTTATAGTTACTGAAAGAAGTGCACTTTAACATAAAACTTAACCAAATACGCAGACGCCGATCAAGGGATGACAATAAGTCGTGTTTTTTCCAAAACATACAGGCTAAAAAGTGGACCTTAATGGTAAAGTTATATACCAATATACTAAGTTCAAAAAGAGGCATAACTTTTGCAGAAAGCAGCACAGAGTTATGAAACCTGATATGCTTGGTCATGTTATGATGTAGAACAACTGTATAAAGTTTCAAAGTTGAAGCTTTTATATGGACCTATGACATAGCGCCAATTTCAATTCAGCAGATTCAATACAACAACACGATCTTCAATCTCCCCACAGTGGTTACTTCCCCTTTCTGTTACAGTAATCACTGCCACCATACACATTTATAGGTTTACCACCACCAATTACATGTAAACCTCCGAGGTGTAGTCGAATGTAGTTCCTATAATAAAAAGTAATCCCTCCTTTTTCGATGGAAATGGGCATTATAAGTAGGGGAAAACTGCCCATTTCTATTCGATTTTGTGGTTATATGTATAAGAAGCGTATTAATAGGTTTTACTGGATCACTGATGAACATTTTCGAAATTTCGACTCTATGCTTACACTTTGTGAGCAATAAAAACAGTCGATCAATAAAAACAGCTGTACCCTTGACCTGTTTAGTAAACAAACAAGAACTTTCTTACATGTCTTGTGACCCCACGTTTTCTGGTGATTTTTCAAGTGGAAAAATAGTTTTCTATATGAACATTACACTGCTGCATTATCCATACTTGAGTTGAATTTGCAGCAAATCATTAATATGTGACACTTTAACATTGGTGTCTATGGGGAAAATAATTGGTGCTTTCATACCTATTATAGCTGAAATCTAGCTAAGTTTAATTTTTTGGTTAAATACTTTTTAGGCCAACATTTCAACTTGCTTTGTTCATAATACAGGAAAATAGTGTGAAAAACGGTATCTGGGTACTAAAATAATTTATTATATATAAAAAAACAATTTTAGCGAACATGCACACCGGTTACTAAGTTACAGTACATGTAACAGGTAAACAATCATGTATTCCATTGAGAACATTACAGAAGCTGTGCGTAAATTTAATAAAGAGATTACACCCAAGCCAAAACCAGATTAAATGTTTTCAACATCTTCTCGAAGGTGATGATCAATGTTATTGTCATTTGCCTGTTGGTTACGGCAAGAGTTTGCTGTACCAAGCATTACCTAGTGTATCGTCATTTTTTGTAATCACATGGCCTCAGCTATCGTCAGTTTGATGATCAGTGATTTGTGTGGTGGCAGGGATTAGAGGCTACAATATCCCTGCGGAGGTTGTACGATCTTATGGCCAGTCTTTTACCCCCAACATTTTGGCCAGTATTTTACCCCCAACATTTTAACAACAACAAGTCATGTGCTCCTCCTATGCAGCATCAAAAACCAATCCCAATATAGGCAGCGCGCTTTTGTCGCACCGCCAATAATGGAATGTTCTTTCTTTGAATTAAGACCATTCCATTTATGTGACAAAGGGGTGTTTTCAGGAACATGACTGATCAGAAGCCAGACATTGTAAACCCTGATCAGCCTATTATAGTCATGATTAGCGCGTTAAGGGTTAAGAAAAAAAAGAAATGCCACTTTTTTAGGGTCAGTATATATGAAGCATTATTTGTTCAAATAATCTTTTGTTAATTTACCAGTATTCTAAAATCTTCACCGATACCTCCACCATATTTCTTTTTGAAAATTATTCTTACATGAAGCATGAAATACAAAACTTAACAGATGCACTTGATGCACGTGTCGTGGCATATGTACTCTGGAACACATGCCACTTTCTGTCTTAATTTTGTCGCACGACATGATTTATCAAGAATCCAGTGTTTTTGTCAAATTTAGTAAGGTTTACTTTATGCCACATTTATGTAAATGTTCACAGAAATGTGAAGACACCGTCAGATAGCCTTGGAAAGGAATTTAGCAGCGTATGGTGTCTGTCCATCTTGACGTGCATAAATGCACTATAAAAAGACTATTTTAACGTCTGAGAGAGACTGTATTGACCAACAACTGTTCTAAACGAGGACTTCCATATGTTAATTACGTCACGTCTAGATGACGCATATTTTCGTTTCAAGCACCTACGTCAGCACTTCTGCACCCCAGCAATAACCACCGTGAAACAGTCGTGAACATAAGGGGTCCTCCTAACAACCAAATACGTGCTAGGACCATTTCTAACCAAATACGGTGTTAGTATATGCTGCCCGCGTTATATGATGTAACGCTTGGTTTCGTTTATGAACGTAAAACTTTCTCTGACACTCAGATTCACACAACACTAGCGGAATATTAATATCAGGCCTAAATACTATGTACTGAAATAAAATTATAGTTTTTAGTTAAATACACGTCAAGATATTTGATTATTAATACAGAGAACTTTGTGTTTCTTTTTACCTTTAGTATAATTATAATAGTATATAATATACCATGAAAATCTAGGTACACAGAGGTGTTGTTTTTTACATTGCTATAGGTGAAAGATCTTGCCTGGAATTCACCAAATATTCTTTAAACTATTCTTAGACTTTAGCTAAAGTACTGAAATTTTATTCACAAATGTTCCCAAGATAAACAATTGTACCAAGATGTTATTTATTAGTATTCATTCCATATGTGCCTATAAATACCTTGTTTTTGAATATACGATACAATGCAGATCGATGTAGCTAGACATATCAATCTTCCATGCAATAAAGCTTTAATTATCATAAGTAAAGATTTATCACAAGTAAAGATTTATCACAGGAGTGAAATAAAGGGTGAAAAAAGTCATATCAATTTGAAAGTTCCTGATTCATTTATAACTAAATGATATTTGGCTAATTATGGAAAAACAAACCGATTTAATTACCGAAAAAGCGCATTGCTTTTCCGATTAGTTTACTTTAATTTCCGTACAGAGTGTTTTGGTTTATACAATACAATAAATCAGCACACGTAAAGAGAGTCAGTCCCATTGCGAGCATAGAAATCACCACGTGGGTTCGCTTCTCAATCGCGACAAATTTTTTTATGCCCCTGAAGGGTGGCATATAATAGTCGCACTGTCCATCCGTCCGTCCATCAGTCCTTCCGTCTGTCCGTCCAATCATATCTGGTCAATAACTCTGACATTCCTGGATGGATTTTCAAATAACTTGGCACAATTGCTCACCACAACAAGATGAAGTGTCACACACAAAATCCAGGTCTGTGGCTTCAAGGTCAAGGTCACACTTAGAGGTCAAAGGTCAAAACCACTTCGGGGGCATTTGTCGCTCACTTACAGTGACATTTCTTGTTTTGTTATAGTTTTTCCCGCTGATGTGTATGACTTCTCCACACCCATAATATGTAGCTATATTTTAATTAATATGTTAAAAAAAAGCTTATTTATATATATACAAGTACAGGATAAATAGAATATTAAAAGGGGATTTTCACATCCTAATATATATGACCCTTTTCCCATATAAGCCCTCAAGCTAAAGCTTTTGGGCTGATCTATATGAATCAGCCCTCGAGGTAAAGCTCTTGGGCTGATATGAAAATACCCATTTAATAGTCTCAATCATATTTATTTTACATGGCAGCTTGCCTTCAACCTCAGGCAATAGTTCACTGGATCCTTCCGTGCCCATTGGGCTATAGATTCCAACTATTGACCAGAAAGCCACTAATGACTGTATACTCATGATAGCTTATATCTAAGGTATCTAAGGTATCTAACATGGTTTATGAAATACTCAATGCTGATTGGCTATTGAGGAGGTTTAAAAAAAGCTATAAAGTCCTCTGACGTCACGTTCTTCAATCGTTAGAACTTCATTTTAAACAATTTTCAACGTTGAAAAACATCCAAAACAACATTACATTATTTTAAGGCAACGTTACGTTCAAACAATAAATTGAACTTGTTAGAAACACGATAGAGCTGCATATTTTCTTCGTTTTATGCTGAGCGAAGTAGTGCAATGCAAGTTGTGAGAATGTGTTTGTATTATGTTCAATCTTTCGAAAATGTTTGTATAAAATTCATAAAAATCCATGTCAGATAAAAAATAAAATATTTACAGTGGGTTTATATTGTGCGAGATCAAAACCTGGTGTTTGAGACTTGAAACACATTGAAACCGCGGGCATACGGCCCTTGGTATCAATGGTCTTCAAGTCCCGCCCAGCAGATATTGATTTGGGACAATATAACCCCGCTGGAAATATTTTATTTGTTGAGTGACCGGATACAGGTAAATGGTGAATAGTCGATTCCTAACCGTATGTCCTCGATAGCTCAGTTTCTACGGTAAACCAGAGACCAGCTAGGTTCGAGTCCCGATTGAGGCACAATTTTTTCACCTCCTGTTATATTTGGGGGCTCATCCAGGATGATCCAGAGATACACCAGCAGTGGTTCTCCTTTATAATAAAAATTCAGAAATTCAGAAACGAATTTCAGTCTTGTGGGTTATGTATGTAACTGGGTACAGGTAAATGGCGAATAATCGATTCCTAACCATATGTCCTGATGATATCCGAGTTGGTAGAGGGCTGGTATGGTAAACCAGAGACTCTAGGTTCGAGTCCCGGTTGAGGCACATTTTTTTCATCAGTAGTCCATGGCATTGGAATTCCTATATAAGCAATCCTTATGCCCAACCATAACTTCACAGATTTCTTTCTGACAATTTCTTATCTTCGTTATCTCTCTAAGGTTGCCTCAAACTTCCTGCAGTGGTTACTTCCCCTATCTGTTGGCTACTGTATCTGCGCGGAGGTGGAGGTTGCCTATGTCAGTATGATATGACATGATTGAACAAGGCATAATGGTAAACCTGCATCTTTCTTGTGGAATTGTCTGTCAGAAACAATGCTGAATTTTATTATTCTTCAAGATCCTGTTAAGTCATTAAGCATGTGCAAGCACTTAAGACTTTTTCTAAAAATGATATTTTGACATTTGCCAAATGTTTGCATCTTTTGTGTGAGAAACATTAAAGTTAGGTTACATATAGGTGCACACTACATGAGATTAGTGTGTTCAATTTCACAGATATTGATCAATTAACCAATCAGCCATGCTCTGATGTTTTTCGCAGTTTAACATATTTTGAAAACTTATAATATTTATTTTGTATGTTTTAGATCTATAATGTTTGTGAATTGATGAGCTGTGAAGGAGAAAATAGTGTTTGCAAAATTGGCTTTACAAGCATATACAACAGCAACAATATAGAGTGCAGGTGAGTTATATTTCATTCATGTTCCATTATTTGCAACAATATAGCTGCAGACATTAGTGAAGATGTTGATAACTTGCAGTTTAATAGCTGCATGAGTATAACCTTTTCATTTCTTTGACCAGTTTATTGAGTTTTTTGTTTTTTTTACTGTACTAGTATATTGTTATACCCCACACCATGGCAGTTGAGTGGGCATAAAGCAGGGCACTCGTTTGGCCATTCCCCTCCGCTAAAAGTATATATTTTCCCACTTTCCCTGTGATAAATTCTCCTCTTAAAAAAAATTATTTATTTTTTTATTTTTTTTATTCTAATTCTTTAAACTCCTTTACAGGCAAACAGCAGACTTTTTGCAATTTGGAATGGTACATTCTTGGTGCCACTTAAATAATGAAAAAATAAAAACAACACTAATTCGTGTTTCTTAGAAATTCCCCATTTTATATGAAAATGACGCAAAATTTCCCTTCCTGACGGCCCTGGCCCTAGTCCCCTAAAAGCTGACTAGTGCCCTGTAAAGTGTTATCATTGTCTGTCCATCTGTACATACACCTTCCGGTAAAGTGTTTTTTATTAACTCTGTTTTTAAGTCACCGATAGCACTATTCTGGCACCAGCTCAAAATAGAGGGATTGGGGCAGAATTAAGTTTAAGGTTTTTCTTAGCTCCGTTTTTAAAAGGATGTGCACGTACATGGCAATCTTGATGATTTTATTAAGCATTAAAATTAGCATCTCAATTTATTTATCCAGTATCATTTTGACTTTAAACCTGCTTGCATATATAAGTAAATAAAATTTAGATTGTTTCTTGTTTTATAATAGGTTTATATATATTATTGGTGCAATACATGTATAATCTCCAGCTAGTAATATGCAAAAACAAATCACTTTATACTGTTCTTGTATTAATATTAATATGGTTGAACAAATGTCAAGTTGTGTGAAAAAATAAAGGGATGCTGTGAGGTTTTAAACAAGATTGAAACAAGATTGCTGTGTGACCATTTAATTAAGCCATTGATAGCCATATGCTGGCCCCCACTCAAAATAGTGGTGTTGGGGGTTTGGGTGGGGTGGGGTGGGGTGGGGGTCACCTATGTATCAGTGTTAATGAAATAATTAACTATAAATCCTGGCATGTTTGCATGTGTAGTGGCTACTTTCTTGTATATTTACTCCGATTAAGCGCCATTGATTGGACAAATAAAACTCTTTCAAAATGTCCACAACAATATAATATCAGTTCCCAGTCGTGTGTTGGTACATACCATGATTTATCAAAGAATTCAGATATAATATACGGTATCAAATAATCGTGCAAATTACATATATAAGTATCGGAAATGAAAATTATACTGCTCGCGAGCCGTTAATAGTGGAAATTGCTTGTTTAGACAAATAACATGAACCTTATTGTAAATCGTGCCACCGTAATATGTCGAATAATAGGCTGAAAACGTCTCATTATGGAAGTCCAATCTGCCTGACTAAATCCTTTGTTAAGTGGTTGTGCTAATACTTTCATGTTCTATACCTGACTGATAGGTACAAATTGATTATAAATACGGACAAATAATATTAGCTGACTTTGTTTTCTCTAGATTTGTTTTGATTTTACGATATTTGAAAAAGGAATTAATCTTTGTGTTTTGGTAAGATTTGATTTTGCAAAGGGACAGTTAACGTTGATGTTTATTTTTCTTGAGTTTTAATTATTTATTTTGACATTGGATATAAAGGTAGACTTGATAAGTTGTTGTTGTTGTCAGATATATTATTATAAGGAAGGTTAGGTGACCTTATTTCACAGATCAGTAAATACTGAGAGAACAAAAAGGACAGAATCCGAAATCCATTACTTTTGATTATGGAAAGAAAGAATAGTGATACTTGGTTATATTATATACTTATGTCGCTTTTTTACAGAATACGAGTTTGGGAATGAAATCATGGAGACAGGCCCACTTGTAAAAGGTTTTGTTTTTTTGGCAGTTTATTTGATATAAGAAAAAAACTAGATTTAAATGAATTTACTGCCATTGTTTGCAGATGATAGATCTAATTAATATTTGTTGTGTACGTCACAGGCAGCCCGCACAGAGCTAGGATAGCAAAAGATGGACTTAGAGTGATTAAAATATTAATTAGTTGATTTCTGGACCCCACAAAAAATATATATAGATATTATATACTATATACCATTGTTATATGCTGAATTTGGAAGATTTATTTCAGTGTAAAGACATCATATAATAGGCTTTTAGCTAGGGCATTTAACATGTTCAAATACGATACAAATGAATTATATCTAGACAGGTAGACTTATACTAAAGAAACTAAATTTATTTTGTTCCATGTATTTATCACATAACGTGGCTTCTAGGAGTGTAATAAAGCCATGACTTATTTGTTTATTGTATTACACTTGTGTATCAACTATGCAAATGATGTCCGAATCACTGTATTTTGTTGTAACAGTCATGTAACATATCTGACGTCATTTTAAACAAGCATATTATGTCGTGATTTTTATTACAAATTAGTGTCATGTAAAAGCTAAATTGACAACATCAAGTTCAAATGAATTTTTCACATCATAGGAGTGTTATGTGATAAACGGAATCTTACATTTATGGCTGTGTATATTTTTTGACTTTAATAAACTTGCTCATTAAAAAGATAGGACACTCGACAGAGGCTAGTATCCTGCATTTTATCCAACTTGACACAGCCTCATATCCTATCATTTTATCCAACTTGACACAGCCTCATATCCTATCATTTTATCCAATTCAGCACAGCCTCATATCCTATCATTTTATCCAACTCAGCACAGCCTCATATCCTATCATTTTATCCAACTCGGCACAGCTTCATATCCTATCATTTTATCCCACTCAGCACAGCTTCATATCCTATCATTTTATCCAACTCAG
>JAWPHD010009342.1:0-104871 GCA_037043455.1 Cyrtodaria siliqua | reverse complement strand
CCGGGCCTTCACATCATGTTCACATACATGGTTGAAAAATATAACAACGAAATAATTGTGTATGAACATCATGTTCACTCCGAGTTGTGAGATTAAATCACAACGGTATCCCAAGAACAGTGGGACTCCTAGTTGTGAGAATGAACTACAACGGTATCCCGAGACCAGTGGTATTCCGAGTTGTGAGAATAAATAACAACGGTACCCCGAGACCAGGGATACTCCGAGTTGTGAGATTAAAATCAAATGAGCACAAAGATTTATCAATTATGTTTTGTATATGTGTAGTCTGTATGTCTCTACTACAAGTTGTGTGTAAAACATATGTTCTTTTAGTTGAAGGTCACACTTTTTGGAACAAGGAAACTTCAGGGAGAATGTGTCACTTTACATGCAGTGACATTCCATGTTTAAATTTGTATATTGTAAATATTTGTGCAGCGGGGGATGTGGCTGTCTTTCAGACTACACTCGTGTTCATTTGATTTTATTCATACTTGCATAGTATGTCGATATAAATGCAAGGTTGTTTCCTATTTTAATTCATCTATGTTTGTCAAAGGGTCTATGAATTACCTCCCATTGAATTGGCAAAATTAGCTGTCTGGATCTTTTTGACGCTATATTCATTTCTAACGACTCAAACTTTGACAGGTGATGACAGGTGATGTTTTTCGATACACTTTAACACCTGTGAAGATATGGTTCAGATATGATGAAGCGTTTCGGAGATTAATTTTCATTATAACCAATCATTCCTTTTGTTTCCTTCTTTATTCCTGTACATACCTTACATTATCTTGTTTTAATTGCCTTACTTCCAGATACATTAAACAATGCATTGATGTATTATTACATGCAATGATGTATTATTATTAAGAAGAGTTGACACATGTTCAGTCCATCCATGTCATGCGTGATTGCAAAGAAACCTTCCATTACATGGATGAACAAATCATAGTTCACCATGCTCTCAGTACCTTCGGTACTTTGATTTGTCAAATGGTTTGTCATTGCACTGAATGATTTCTATTTGCGTCGTATGGTTTGAAATTTTATACCGTATCATTTCACTTCGAACCGTATCAATTCACTTTGTTACGAATGAACAGAGTTTACACGAATCACACGAGTCGCATCGAATCAATATGTACGTCATCAAATGACTTCATATTGAATTAAATGGCCTGTCATTGAATGGTTTGTAAATATCCATATGTTGACGGTTATGGCTTCCCATAGTATGACTTGTATATCACACCTCCGTTAATTGCTTTACAGTTGAGATAGTTATTAGGATTATCGCACATTTGTTAATGTCCTCTAATGGTCAGTCATCAGATGGGTTAATTGGATAATCGCGTATCTCTCAATTAACGTTCAAGCACGTAAACGAAATTGTTTTGAATTTGTTTATCCCTCCTTATTGCCGACAAACATTATACCGAACGCAAATATATGCGTTTTATTTAATTAAACTAAAGTAACATGCCGAGTTGAATTGTTTAAAGATAACGTGTTATCTGATTACCGCGTGCCTTTAATATAATCAGTGAAGTAATAAAAGCTCTTATTACTTCACTGATATAATTAACAGGTGTCATTATCCATTTTCTGAATAAACATATATCAACTTGGTTTGGGGCGAGTCATCAGTTGAGACGGTTTGTGTATTAGTCGCTAATCCCATTAGCGTGCAGACCACAGTTTTCTTCTTCAGCAGAAGTGATTGTCATTAAAAATACGTGATTTGATTATGTGAGGCTGTCTCTTAGAACAGAACAGAACAGAACAGAACAGATATTTTATTTAGACTTGTACAAAGTACATCGTCATTCAAAACATATATACAATATACGAATATAACAAAGTCACGTAAACAGAGTATATAAATCAACTGTCAGTATAGTTTACATCATCATAGTTAGAGGATGAACAATATTATATTTATACTAAGCATTTAAAATAGAAAGTCTAACATTTAAAGCACATTTTATATACCTCGCTAAATTTAGTAATATATCATTGTTTGAAGTTTTCATCAATTCTATATATTTGAACATAGATGGCCTCTGGTGGTAATATCTTTTAATATATTTTTTGCTTAGTTCATTGTAACATTGACACACACATATAAAATGGTATTCGTCTTCCAGATCTTGTGAGTTACAACATAAACATTATCTTTCATTTCTCGGTATGCGATTTCTTGCATACCGTCCAGTTTGTATGTTAAGAGAATGTGCAGATAATCTTATTCTAGAAACAAAGAATCTAAAATTGCTAGGTAAAATATTTAGATAGTGTTCATATGAAAAATCGGATTTAAAATATTTATAGTTTTCAAGAACAGCACTGCTGTCAATTGACCCATACCACTCTTGCTTAAAACAGTCAATTATTCGTTGTTTAAAAACACATGGAAATGTTTTTACATTCAGCATATCCTGATTGTTAAATAAATAGGCAAAACCATAATCAGATAATAACTTTTTTACATTCGAAACCCAATTTTTACAACCTCTTTCACAATCATATACACCTTGTTCATAGAGCTTTTTCAGCAGAATGTTATTAGTATTTATTACTTTACACCAATACTTAATAATTCTTATATATCTCGTAATATAAAGAGGGTAACGCCCAAGTTCACCATATACACCTACTGTGCATGTATTTAATCTAACGTTAAGCAACCGTTTACAGAACTTTAGGTGTATTCTTTCTATTACTTTTGATTTAGAGAATCCCCATATTTCAGCGGCATATCCTAGTGCAGAACCTACAAATGAATCAAATAATTGGCATAGTGTTTTTGGCTTTAACTTAATCTTTTTACAATTCGCTAATAAAGTGTAGAGCAATTTTAGTGACTTACCAATTAAATGTTTTTGATTTAATGAAAAATTGCCCGTATAATTAAAAATTGTGCCTAAATAGTTAAAATAATTTACAACTTCGATATTTTGACCGTTATAGGTCCAACGTTCATTTTGAAGTAGCCCTCCTCTTTTTCTAAACACCATTATCTTGGTTTTAGTGGTATTTACTTCAAGACCCCAATTATTACAATAATTAGACATGATGCATTTAAAAATAATTTCCGATTTCACGCGGTTCGCTTTAAATAACAATTTGATTTGTTTCATGTTGTTGTTTTTTCAAATGTTAAACCTATATGTTTCTATTGCTGTTTGTAATTTAAAAATATGCTCGTATTTAATTACAGATATGTTAGACGATAGCCCATTTAACTGCATTCTGTGTCAACAAACAGTCAACAGATGTTTTATTTGACACAAAACTTATGCGTCAGCATTTAGTTCATTAACTCTGTTGGAATTCCCTAAAACGCGAAAACGTTTAAATTCGAAGCGGAAGCTCAAACAAATCTTGCTGGACAAGCTCAAACGGCTATTTTTGCTTTAAATAAATACTTACATAAATTTACATTTATTATACCTAAACACAAATTAGATCTCTTTGATAAATTAGTAACACCATTTTAAATTATGACAATTTTAATTTGCAACCATATATTAATAACATAAATATTTCTAAAGTTTGTAACGATATATTAATAACATAAATATTTCTAAAGTTTGTAACGCTTAGCAAAATTACGTGTATCATCGCATATACTGGAGATCGAGGCTGGCAGATATTCAAGACCAACTAGTACCTCTACACAAGAGAGAAAGTGTAGAGTCTGTAATATGTTAGAAGATGAATACAACTTTTTTATTAGAATTTAGCCTTTATGAATTAAGAAAACAATTTATAGCTAGATATTACTGTAACAGATCGACTGATTGCAAATAATCATAAGTTTTCTATGTTTTTGCGCAATATGATGAATACCAATAAAACATGTCTCCCTGATTCAAATGAAATAATTGATAAATACATACGTATATATAATATACTACACACACAAATAACGCAACTAATTTAAAACAGAAACAAATCATCCGGAATATCAGTAGAATTTAGAACAAGTCAGAGTCTTATTAATAATGTTCGGCTCAAATTTCATCAACAAAAGACATTTAAAAATATTGTTTTCACTAATTCATTTGATTAACCAAATAACTAAATATTTTTAACTGAAAAAAACACAAAAACAATGATTAAAATGAGATTAGTATACTAAAAACAATCAAAGTCAGCAAAGTCAGTAAAGTTCATAAAAGGTCATCGTTTTCTAATTAGTTATTAAATGACTGTGTTTATTATCTATATAAACCGTTTTGTATCAGTTTTTATTCAATTTAAAGAATAATAATGCAATAATCAGGCCCTTTTCTGTGCCGCCGCGTCCTTTTCTTAACAGCATAAGAAAACAGATTCAATGATATTATTACCAATAAAAGCTTAAACTCTTTTATTTCTTTTTCAATATAGTGTTTATTATCTATATAAACCTTTTTGTACCCGTTTTTATTCAATTTAAAGAATTATAATGCAATAATCAGGCCCTTTTCTGTGCCGCCGCGTCCTTTTCTTAACAGCATAAGAAAACAGATTCAATGCTATTATTACCAATAAAAGCTTAATCTCTTTTATTTCTTTTTCATTATTAATAGTGTTTATTTAATATCTATATAAACCGTTTTGTATCAGTTTTCATTCAATTTAAAGAATTATAATTCTGTCACGTAGACGTATTCAATCAGCGTTTGTAGCCGGTTCGTTTGGCAAGGCGGAAGAGCTTCGTAGAAGAGAATATACTCTTCTGGTTGTTTGGTTCGGACCTCTTCTCTTCCCGGAAGCTCTGCCATCTCTTCCTATTTCAAATCGGCAGAGACGGCCGAGCTTCCGAGAAGAGAGCAGCAAAGATGGCGGCGACCATTAAAATCAACTGCACCTCGCACTAATCACAGCTGCATATACTGTTGCTATTCTAGGAACAGTTCCTTTGTTGTTAAAATTGATTAAAACTAAAATCGTAAGCCTTATACTATAAAACAAATTCAATTTTCTTTCAAGAGCGGCTGTATGCGTGTTCGATTAGTCCAACATCTTCTTTCCAATGTGCGTTCGATTACAACAGTGCTCTGCCTTCTTCTATCCTCTTCTGTACTGGATACTTCTCTTTACGGAAGGGACAAACTATGGTGGCTGATTTCTGCCATTTGACGTCCTTTTGTTATATCGCCCCCGAAAAGACGACAGAACGAAAAGACGACAGGACGAAAAGACGACAAACGCAGCGCGAAAAGACGACAGAACGAAAAGACGACAGAACGAAAAGATGCCATTTCAAGGGCGAAAAGACGACAGAACGCCACGCGAAAAGACGACACTTCAGCCGCGAAAAGACGCCATTTGATAGTGTCGTCTTTTCGTCCTTTCGCGTGGCTTTCTGTCGTCTTTTCGCCCTTGAAATGGCGTCTTTTCGTTCTGTCGTTTTTTCGCGCTGCATTTGTAGTCTCTATCATCCAGACACACTCAAGCTAACTGCGAGCGCTAGCGAGCGTCTGGACTCACTGTTCTTTAAAAAAATTGACCGATAGACGGCGCCAACCGTCAAAACTGACTGCGACGTGACGTCATTTTGATTGCAACATCAAAGTGCACGTTGAATTACGCGCAACATTAGTTCCAATGGGATGTGTGTACGTCCTTATTAAATCTACAATAAACTTCGTTTTATTGTAGTTTCTCTAAAAACATAATATAATCTTACAAAATGATTTTAAAATTTAATTTTTAGCATTAATCGTGATTCGCTGGCTATGTTTGGAGTAATTTTATTGCACAACATTGCGCGTAACGTCACGAATTTTTTGACGCCGTCGTGACGTAGGGGGTGATTCCCACGGATTTCCATAACAGACTGAAGTTGACCAATCAGAGGCCGGTGATTTATTTTTGTCCACACCTCGTTTTGATGTCAAACATTTTAAAGAAGCTTTACTCCAGACCATCGTTTGGACTTCTTTGAGAGAAGTCTCGCGAGAGGTCTGGATGATCGAGACTAGCTGCATTTGTCGTCTTTTCGTTCTGTCGTATTTTCGTTCTGTCGTCTTTTCACCTTCCGGTTGACATGGCGGCCATTTTACGGGTATAGTACTTAGCAGCGTGAGTAGTCTCTATCATCCAGACACGCTCAAGCTGACTGCGAGCGTTAGCGAGCGTCTGGACTCACTGTTCTTTAAACAATTTGACCGATAGACGGCGCCAACCGTCAAAACTGACTGCGACGTGACGTCATTTTGATTGCAACATCAAAGTGCACGTTAAATTACGCGCAACATTAGTTCCAATGGGATGTGTGAACGTACTTATTAAATATACAATAAACTTCGTTTTATTGTAGTTTCTCTAAAAACATAATATAATCTTACAAAATGATGTTTAAAATTTAATTTTTAGCATTAATCGTGATCCGCTGACTATGTTTGGAGTAATTTTATTGCACAACATTGCGCGTAACGTCACGTATTTTTTGACGCCGTCGTGACGTAGGGGGTGATTCCCACGGATTTCCATAACAAACTGAAGTTGACCAATCAGATGCCGGTGATTTTTTTTTGTCCACACCTCGTTTTGATGTCAACATTTTTAAAGAAGCTTTACTCCAGACCATCGTTTGGACTTCTTTGAGAGAAGTCTCGCGAGAGGTCTGGATGATCGAGACTAGCTGCATTTGTCGTCTTTTCGTTCTGTCGTATTTTCGTTCTGTCGTCTTGTCACCTTCCGGTTGACATGGCGGCCATTTTAGCGATATCTTGAAGGAAGGGGTCCTCGTCGGGTAGGAGATGACAGGTTTGATACAGAGGGAACATCGTTTGTTATCGTATAGCGGAATCACAGCCAAGAATCTTTATCAGAAGATCCATGGCTCTCTCTCGGCGAATACCAGATACGTTTTTTTGCATGTTGGTGGTAACGACATCGGCTTGCAGGAAACGGAGTTCAGTATCGTCATGATATTGTGCAAATAGTGCTACTGTTACGTTCCAGAGAGAACTTTGTGTCTGTCAGTAGTGTCATGCGCCGCCCTCGTACTCTGCGAAGTAGGCTGACACCCAACGATTTTGAAGAACGTAAAAGTCGCATTAATTGTCTGCTGGCTGAGCGTTTGTCTGGGTTAGTGGGAGTGGTTCTGTATACATATAAACTGTTCCCGAAAATCAACCGTCACTTCAACCCACTGGACTATGTTCACCTTTTTGATGAAGGAAACCGTCAATGGTGGCCCCATATTCTCCGGGCTAAACGGATGCTGATGGCCATGGAATGCTAAACAATGTCCTTTTAAGGGCAACGGTTCTGTAAAGGACCACAATTGATCCCGAAAGTGGACGCCTATCAAAATTGTCAAATCTGTCTTTTTTTATTCAGTTTATTTTAAACAGTAACATGCAGTTCAGTCGTAATATGTTTAATACTTTAAATGAAAATCTTACTTTTATATTTGCTCATATTATAGTAAACCAAGGAGGAAAAGTGTGACCTGTGCGGGACTCATACCTGGGACCCCTCGCTTAACAATGAGTGCTCTACCCTACTCGCTTACAGAGTTAGTCCTCTACAACTGAGCTAAAGAGGCTGCCGGGTGCCCAGTACCACTACACTATTTATTTACGGTACTTTAAAATATGTTTCCTTCCATTTCTGTTGATATTAACAACTGTGGACATAAACTCAATTAATTGCACCTCTATTCAATCATTTGAAGAGAGGTCTAATTCAGTTGAAGAGAGGTTCAATTCAATTGAAGAGAGGTCTAATTCAATTGAAGAGAGGTCTAATTCAATTAAAGAGAGGTCTAATTCAGTATTGGAATTGAACCTCTTTTATATTGAATTACACCCGAGAGGTTCAATTCAATTAAAGAGAGGTCTAATTCAATTGAATTAGGTCTAATTCATTTCAAGAAAAGTTAATTCAATTGAAGAGGTTCAATTCCAATACTGAATTAGACCTCTCTTCAAATAATTGAGTTTATGTTAATTTGGCATTGGAACACAAAATTAACATAAACTCAATTGAAGAGAGGTTCAATCCGATTGAAGAGAGGTACAATTCAATTATTCAATTGAAGAAAGGTACAATTCAATTGAAGAGAGGTACAATTCAGCATAATTAGACGTATCTTCAATTGAATTAGACCTCTTCAATTGAATTAGACCTCACTTCAAATAATTGAAGAGCGGTTCAAATAATTCAGTTTTATATGGTAATTTGGCATTACATAGTATCGGACTATAATGGCACATGTTGGCTTGATGTAATATTTAAAAATTTACACACAAATTATTCTTCAGAGCTGCAGATAAACTGAGGTTTTGAGTATTTGACTCATATTTAAAAAAAAATAAATCTTTTTTTTAAAATTGTTTTTTGACATCAAGACATGTGGCCCCCAATACACATGGCTGAATATTCAAAAACAATACCATACATAGGGAAAAAATCAGCGGCTGGGAATATGACTGTCTCTCAGACTGCAACTTCTTCTTTTTTCAATTAAAGTTCATAGTGGTAATTTAGTGTTTTTATTACAAAAGTCAAGTATGTTTAGTAAAGAGTCCATTTAGATTTCTATAACTGATATCAGATTATAATTTTCAGTTTTTCAATTGCTTCTGTGGGAGATTGACAGAAGTAGAAGATTACATCATAACATGTGGTAGATAGGCGGTAGTATAGGTAAGTGAATTTAGTATACATATGATATTATAAGTTATTGAATTTGTATGGTTAAATATTACTTGGAGCGAGTTGCTTTGGCAAAGGACAACTAGAACTGTAATTGAAGGTGTATGAAGGTGTATGAATAACCCGATTTTTTTTTGCTACAGCCGATGAGGATGGTCAAAATCAAGAATAATAAATGTCTTAAATATGTAAATTTTTTAATGGTGTAAGAAATTCTAAGTAAAACAAAGATCCATAATTCTGTAAAAAAAAGTTGCAGAATCGATTAACCATTAATTATGATTAATGCAGACACATCATATCATCACGTGTGAACTGTATGTCAAGTGTAATAACAATCCATGAAAAGTGTTAAAGTGAAAGCGATATAAAGTTCATTATAGAGCGAAAAATTCTAAGTCAAATAAAGGGCCATAATTCTCTAATAAATTAGGCATCAACAATGTGTGATGTAGAGGGACATAAGGTAATCAGTTGTTATGTGTACATGAAGTTTGGGAACTATTATTAATTCGAAAATGTTTGAGAAGAAATGTGTTAACAGGTCATTTTACAATATTACAGTGGAAAATTCTAATTCAAACAAAGGGCCATAATTCTGTAATAAATTAGGCAATCGATGATGGGTGATGTACAGGGACATCAGGACATCAGTTGTTATGTGTACATGACGTTTGGGAACAATCAATTCGAAAATGCTTGAGCAAAAAATTGTGTTATTTCTATAAAATTGGATGAAATTTGCATGTTGTCCATCTTCCATTTTTGCTTATGACAACGATATCACATCGTTTCATATACACTGTAACTCTCCGTTAACTTAAGAGTGTTTACGATATTGCTCATGTTGTTACTCATACTTTTTTTATCACAAAACATTGCTTCTGGGAGTGCAATAAAGCCATGACTTATTTCTCGTAATACACTAGTGTATTACAGATGCAAATGAGGACCGAATCATTGTATTTGTATACAGTAAAACATTTAATCCCAATTGTTTGCGTGGTATATCATGCGATACGATACTTTAACAAATGTGTTGGATAAAAAGATAGGGTACTCGGCAGAGCCTCGTATCCTATCACTCTGCCGAGTACCCTATCATTTTATCCAACTTGTTTATTAAAATCAATAATGCACAGTCACTCATGTATAATCCAAATCTAAAGAATTTGTTCTGTTGCTGAAGACATACGGTGTTATGTCCGTATGGAACATTCATTTATAAATATGTTGTGAACTTAACCATTACTTTAGTGATATCAACAATTAAAGGTACATCATGAGGCAATTGAAGAGCCATTGGTATGACGCCAAATATACAAATGACAACCATCGTAATGTGGGTTTGTTTCATTAGAAAATGTGCATATGCAGTAAATTAAGCCGCATGTCACTTTCGGTTTAATTAGTTTTTAGGAAAATACTTTGTGTGTAAAATTTAACGATTCGGAATTTTTTTGTTTGCTAAATCATAACAAGGATTTGTCAAATCCTTGATCATAAATACTATTTTTTTGATGCAGGTGTACATATTGTCCTTAGGTTTAGTATCATTGTAACATGCAGATGTGCATATTGTCCGGAGTTTTTGTATCATTGTACCGTGCAGATGTAAATATTGTCCGGAGGTGTTGTATCATTGTAACGTGCAGATGTGCATATTGTCCGGACGTGTTGTATCATTGTAAAGTGCAGATCTACATATTGTCCTTAGGTTTAGTATCATTGTAACGTTCAGATGTGCATATTGTCCGGAGTTTTTGTATCATTGTACCGTGCAGATGTAAATATTGTCCGCAGGTGTTGTATCATTGTAACGTGCAGATGTGCATATTGTTCGGAGGTGTTGAATCATTGTAACGGGCAGATGTACATATTGTCCGGAGATTTTGAATCATTGTAACGGGCAGTTGTGCATATTGTCCGCAGGTTTTGAATCATTGTAACGGGCAGATGTACATATTGCATATTGTCCGGAGGTTTTGAATCATTGTAACGGGCAGATGTGCATATTGTCCTGAGGTGTTGTATCATTGTAACGTGCAGATCTACATATTGTCCGGAGGTTTTGTATCATTGTAACGGGCAGATGTGCATATTGTCTGGAGGTTTTGTATCATTGTAACGGGCAGATGTGCATATTGTCTGGAGGTTTTGAATCATTGTAACGGGCAGATGTGCATATTGTCCGGAGTTGTTGTATCATTGTAACGTGCAAGTGTGCATATCGTCTGGAGTTTTATATCATTGTAACGTGCAGGTGTACATATTGTCAAGAGTTCCAATTATTTTTTTGTCAGAGTTGTTTGATAGAAATTAGAAGAAATTATTTTGGTTGAACTGGATGAAATCATTCGTTTCCGAATAACTTCTACAGTTCTTATCCAATAAAGACAATTTCATTTAAAGTATATGGTGAATTCAAATTGAGACTTAAACAACACGGTGCTAACAGTTAGCATCCTGAGTTCATAGTACCCACATTTTAGCATGCCTTGTAACTTTGTATTTGTACACATTTCTTCATCAAAATTTGTATCTCAGCAATTAATGCAATAAACCAATAACAAAATCTCAAGGTCGAGATCTGGGTTTAAAGGGACTGTTTGCGTTATGCAAGATTGATTTGTGTATCTCCAAACACAAATGAAAACTGTCATAACGAGATAAATGTGCATATTCATTATAAATTAAGCCGCGTGTAACTTTCGGTTTAAAATAATAAATATAATTTTAAATGACAATTATATTGCTAACACTTGCACAAATATCTCAAATAACGTGTACTTTGATAACAAAACAAACATTTTTAAAAACCTTAAAGCATGATATAAATTATCACCGTCTGTCCGTCCGTCCGTCACAAAGCTTGTCTTCGCTACTTCTCCTAAATGACTTGTTGGATTTTGACATGTATGTGACTCAAAAATAACAAAGCTAAAGCTCCAGGTTATAAGAATAATTAAACGGATACGAATGATAATGGACAATACAAGCTGAGGATGTGTTTTCTTTTTGACCAACTGCTCTATGCCAGAAGCATTAAGATTAAATGCTCTGTTTGAAGATTTGTTCGATAACTTGTACAGTAATCATGTATAATAATTAATTTACTTACAACAAATTATAACCACAATTACACATTGTGACGAACGACACACAGTCAGGACGCAAGTGGTTATTTTCTTGCGCATCTCCACTCACTTGACAACTGTATAGCAACGTTGAAAATAGTTCCCCACGGAGTACCTCATTGAAAAAACCCTGAAAATCCGCCATTTTGTTGGCTTGAAATGACCGAAAAAATTGAAAAAAAATCGAAATTCTTTTATACGCAGACATTATTGGCACTTCATCCTCAACTTGAAATTATTTATACCAATGAAAAAAAGAAAACATCAAAATATTTATTGAGTGCTTTCAAATCGAGCTTCAAGCCTGCAAAATACAGCGATTTTTACGCCGATGTTGTCAATTCAGTCAACTTCGAAAGACTAGCATGTTAATGTCTGAATGTAATGTTATATATTCTGTTAACACGCTATTTCAACAACTTATCTTGTGTCCGAATCCAATCTTTAAAACGGCTAGAAAGGCTATATAATCAACATAGTTTGTATTTTCCGTAGCTAACAATTCGATATTGACTCGGCGCAAACACGTTATAGGGGTATTCTCAACATTATTATTACAGATGATTATGACGTAATACCTAAGGGAAGTAACCCTGTTTAACACATTGAAGTGCGGATCCAGGGTCGGGGATGGGGGGACTTTTAAGGAAGAGTTTGGGATTACGGTGCACCAGACCACCAAATAAAAAGCATATGTTGCAAACATGAATGGAAATCCAGGGTACACTTCATTTATATGCAGAATGGGTCTATAATCCGCAAGACATAGAGTTTTCAGCACATTCTATTGTTCTATTGACGAAACTCAATTTGTCACGATACCTAAATTGTGTTTGAGTTGCGTAGCTTCGAAATAAATAAAAGAGTATAAACAAATATATAAAAAAAAATATATATATATATATATATTAATAAAAAGGGCTCATTTCAACTATTTTCAAATATTGAGATTAAATTATTTATTGTAACAAATGGCCTAAGAATGTTTCGACTTTAAAACAGCAACAAAAAAACCTAGCTCTTCCTATGCCACCCACTGAATATTTAAATCCCGCTGTCCTATTTTGAACTGCCTCTCTATTTCTCCCACAGCAGGGGCGTCTGTGGCCGAGTGGTTAACGTCTCTGACTTGAAATCACTTGCCCCTCACCGCTGTAGGTTCGATCCCTCAGGGGCCTAGGAATCTTTATGTGAGGAAGCTATCCAGCTGGCTTGCGGAACGTCGGTGGTTCTACCCAGGTGCCCGCCCGTGCACGAAAATTGCCCGGAGGGGCACCTGGGGGTCTTCCTCCACCAATGGAAGCTGGAAAGTCGCCATATGACCTTAGCTGTTGGTGCGACTATAAAATCCAATTCAATTAAAAAAAAAACTCCCACAGCAGACCGGCCTTTTTTTTTTTTGAACCAAGTCATGTTAAATTAAGCCTTTAATGTTCGACATGACCTGCGAATATTATGAAAGAAAAAATTAAGAACACCTCACCATCTCCATACATCCGCCGTAAACCGGTATCGAGCTCTCTTTTCTTTTTGGCCAAAAAAAAGAAAAGGTTGTGCTATTTTCTGCTCTAAAAAAAATACGCTAGGTCGGTAGGCTTTTGGGGGGGGGGGGGGGGGGGGGGGGGGGGTCTTAAATCTGCAGGACTGAGTTTGAAGCACATTCTACTTACGAAACTCAGTTTAAACTTGAGTCACGAAAACTAAATTATGTGTGATGTGCGCAGCTCCGATTACTGCCCCCCACCCACGCCGTCACCACTTCAAACACCTATCCCAATCAAACAAAAAAAAATCCATAATAAAAGTGCTCTTTTCAACAACAAATAATGCGCCCCTCTGAAGAATGAAGAAAAACTAATTTATTGTAAACATCCGCCGTAAACCGGTATCGAGCTCTTTTTTTGGCCAAAAAAAAGAAAAGGTTGTGTTTCCTATTCTATGCTCTAAAAATAATACAGTAGGTCGGTAGGCTTTTTTTGGGGTGGTGGGGTGGGGGGGGGGGTGATTACTGCCCCCCACCCACGCCGTCACCACTTCAAACACCTATCCCAATCAAAGAAAAAAAAACATAATAAAAGTGCTCTTTTCAACAACAAATATTGCGCCCCTCTGAAGAATGAAGAAAAACAAAGTTATTGTAAACATGGCCTAAGATTGTTTAGACTTTAAAAAAAATAATAGCACTGCCACCCACTGATGATTTAAATATCGCTGTCGTATTGTAACTGCCTCTTCTCCCTCAGCAGGCCGGAATTATATTGCGCATCAGTTCATGTTGACGTAAGCCTTTAATGTTAGAATGGTCTGCGAAGGTTTTGAAAGAAAATGTGAAGAAGACGTACATCCCCATCTCCATACATCCTGTGCAGACCCACCCCCTTTTGTTGTGGTGTATGTGTGTGTGTGCAGGGGTGTGGGAATGCTACCTCGTGCTTAAAAAGATGTTGACCCCCATCGTGTTATCGCTTTTATCCCTACCCCATCCTCCTATTTTGAAATCATAATTTACGATATCATAGTGTGCTCTTGTTAACTATAAGGTAAACATTATTATATGAAATGGAGACTCCCACGGGTCACATTTTAAAACAAGTATCCGTTATATGAAGTACAACTACATTATATCTCAGATGTACTTTTATATAAAAATACAATGCTTCCAGATGACGATACAAGTCTGGCGATCTAACCCTCCATAACATCGCAAGACGTGTGAACATATGTACATGCATTCCAAAAACCAGACCAGATTTGAAAGAAGAACCCAAACTTGCACAAAAAAAAAATGGTTTCGTGACCCCGTAAAAAACAACAACAAACTCAGCGGGCTAAACTTGTTTTTGCTCGTTAATTACTTATTTCAAAAGTTACATGCCACCCATTACTAATATCACTAATCCTCGATCCGCCTCTGACTTCTAGTTCAGTTATTAAACAATTTCAGACATATAACAAAGAGATGTGAAACTGTAAAGTTTATTATGGTATTTTCAATACTAAATACTTTGAGCAAATAAGAACTTCGAAAACTTCACTTGGTAAACTTGAAAGGGTAACCACGTGATGTTTAGCTACTACACCGGTTGATCGGAAGTTTCCTATCTCCTAGTTATTAGATCTGTGTATGATTTTAAATAACATATGCAGAATGGATGCAGGACTTTAAAGTTTCTGTATATTTTGTTGAAGAAACGATTTTTTTAAAAATAGAGTCCCGATCTTTCTGCCACCATCTAATCAACACAAGCATAAATCCACTAAAATCAGGAAAGTTGGTAATTTGTCCTGAATAATGGTGTGAAACTCAGCGTCTTTACGTTCCCGGCCACGGAGGCGAATATACTTTTTTTTTTTATACTTTATACTTATATTTGAACAAACTGTATAGTCTATAGCCAAAGGCTTGCATTAATTTATGATAGAATAGAAATATAGAGAGAAGAAGAGATAGTGTTATTATGTATATATAGTAATGGCTCTTTACTATAACATATACAATAAACTCATATGCTCTATATCCTTCTTTACTATCGCAATGCAAGCCTGTGGGTTGGCATTCATTAATAAAGAAAACATGTCGATATAATTATGTTCAGTGGTTCTTTGAAAGTTTTTTTTAATAAGGTTTCGACCTTTTATAGCAATAGCCGCCATAATGGATGTCGTGCTGACCCAATTTAACAACGACGGACGAAGTGTGGTCCCAATATGGTTGTCAGCTTACAACAAAAAAGCGACCCGTCAAAAACACACAAAAAAACGTTTAATGTCCGAGTTTTTCTCGTAAATTATTTATTTCAGAAGTTACGCAGCACCTATTCACAAAACCTGAATCCGCTTTTGGATTGGCCATGAAAGTAGATCAGTGGGTGCGTTCAGGGTTCTCGCATCGGTTACTCTCACCGTCGGTTCGCAGATATAACCAATCTTCTCGCAACTCTACAGCTGAGGTAGTATCAAATATTACCATCGGTGGCCATAGGTAACCCAACGTTAACCAACGTGGTTGCCCATGGGATATCCCTGAACACTGTGTATGCTGGAGGCCTGGGTATTGCGATCATTTCTGCTCGACTAATTGCAAAATCCCTTTATGCATGACAAAGTTACAGCCTATACAAGATCGAACTGCATGACCTCTAAGTGTGACCTTGACTTTTGAGCTAGAGTCCTGGGTTTTGCGCGCGACATATCATCCTCTTATGGTGATCGTGTGTGCCAAGTTATTTCAAAATCCCTCTACGCATGGCAAAGTTTTAGCCCGGACAAGATCGGGCGGAGGCACGCAAATACACCGAAACGCCACGAGACAACTATGTCGAGCTGTTCGACAATATAACCCTTACCTTTGACCTTCTAACAAAAAAATAACTGATAGGGGAGGCTGTGACCTTGAAATTTGAAAGCCGACTCAACTTGTTTTCCTGTCCCTTTAAACTGTAGCTTATTCTGAGATATGAAATCAAATGTTTTATATCCTGTTATCACATCATATTAGGTAAAATTGGGACAGCTACCTCAGAAACGAGATGGAGTTTATCATCAGACATGCCTATGCCAGGGAATGAACCCACATGCAGAGGTCTGCAGCATTAGTACTGGCACTAGGCCTCATCAACTTTGCTACCAAGATTATCTACACTCTGGATAAGCTCTTAGTATATATTAAAGAGACACATGCCAATCTTACAAGAACATTACTACTTGATGTATTAATTCCATTCAATGTTTACCTTTAATAACGCACGAATGTCAAATCATTTTTTTATAATCTAAATATAATAATTCCAGACACTGGAAGAAATCAAAATTGCCATGTGTTTCTTTAATGATGTTCATATAACATTCAGGGATTTTTTTGCAGTCTATGGATAACATGAGGTCAATGACCTTGAAGCTCTACCGATAGGTTTTTGATAGCTAGATCAGCATTCCTGTGAAGTTTCATGAAAATCCGTCAAGTAGTTTCAGAGGAGTAGTCGCTACAAGTTTTCATTATATAACTCTATGTAAACAAAGATAGCCGCTGGCATGCTTAACATCAAATCAAAATAATTTTTGACAGGGATCAACATCATGTCATACTGATCATTTTCGAAAAGTCCCATATCAATATCACTTATAGTTTTCAAGAAGAAGTCGCTACAAACTTGTATTTTGAAAATCTATTTTTAGCTACGGTGGCCATCTTGAAAATCTGGCCGACCTGAAATTTTGCTAGGATCAATTAGTCATCAAGAGCAACATTCCTGTGAAGTTTCATGAAAATCCGTCAAGTAGTACTAGAGGAGTAGTAGTAACAGAGGAGTAGTCGCTACAAGATTTTACTAGATAACTCTAAACAAAGATGGCCGCTGACAGCCATGTTTAACATCAAATCAAAACGATTTTCGACAAGGACCAACATCATGTCATGCTGATCATTTTAGAAAAAGTCCCGTATCAATATCACTTATAGTTTTCAAGAAGTAGTTGTTACAAACTTGTTTTTTGAATATTTATTTTTAGCCATTGCAGCCATCTTGAATTTCCGGCCGACCTGAAATTTTGCTAGGATCAATTAGACATCAAGAGCAACATTCTTGTGAAGTTTCATGAAAATCCGTCAAGTAGTTTCAGAGGAGTAGTCGCTACAAGTTTTCATATATAACTCTATGTAAACAAAAGATGGCCGCCATGTTTAACGTCGCATCAAAATAATTTTCGACAAGGATCAACATCATTCCATACTCATCATTTTAGAAAAAGTCCCATATCAATATCACTTATAGTTTTCAAGAAGTAGTCACTACAAATTTGTTTTTTAAAAATCATCCAACTTGATTCCTGGCAAACCTGAACTTTTGCTAGGATCAATTAGACATCAAGAGCAACATTCCTGTGAAATTTCATGAAATCCGTCGAGTAGTTTCAGAGGAGTAGTCGCAAGACGCTTTTACTATATAACTCTTACGTAAACAAAGAGGGTCGGTGGCAGCCATGTTTAGTTTTCAAGAAGTACTCGCTACAAACCTTTTTTTTGAAAATCTATTTTTAGCTGTGGCGGCCATCTTGAATTTCCTCCGACCAACCTGAAATGTTGCTAGGATCATTTAGACATCAAGAGCAACATACCTGTGAAGTTTCATGGAAATCCGTCTAGTAGTTTGAGTTTTTACTAAATAACTCTATGTAAACAAAGATGGCAGCCATGTTTAACGTCGAATCAAAACGTTTTTCGACAAGGACCAACATCATGTCATTCTGATCATTTTAGAAAAAGTCCCATAACAATATCAGTTAAGAGTTTTCAAGAAGTATTCGCTACAAACTTGTTTTTTAAAAATCTATTTTTAGATTTCTTGGATTTCACATCAACATGAATTTTTGCTAGGATCAGCTAGACTTCATGGGCAACATTTCTGTAAAGTTTCATGAAAATCCATTCAGTAGTTTCAGAGGAGTAGTCGCTACAAAAAAAGTTTACGGACGGACTGACAAACGGACGACGGACACCGCACCACGGCATAAGCTCTACTGATCTCACTGATCTCTGATCAGTAGAGCTAATGATAACAAAACAATCCAAGCATGTACCCCGACACAAACATTCTGAAGAAATGTGTTTTTTTTGTTTTTTTTATAATACTTTATTTATCTTCAATGAAGTACAGTTAAACACAACTTGGCTTCCATAACTTGCAAAATAGACTGGCAACTCTGGATTATCTTTCAACATAGACTGGCAACTCTGGACCGGTCCTGGAAAAGATAATAATAATACTGGTAGATGGAACTCCTTAGTATGTGTAATATCCTATAATTTGATGGATGTTTTTTTGCTACAAATCTACTGCTAAATTATTTGGAATTGAATACTTCTAGACGCATATTAATTTATTTTGAAGACGAGAAACAAGATGCACAAGAGGGCCTGTATCGCTCTATTTGCTATACAAATCTGGTGGAAATCAGTTAAAGGGGTTGATGCACTATTTTCAAACACTATTTATTTAATAGGGCTCTGAAAAACTTGAAAAAAACTGAAAGAATTGTCAAAATGCCATGAAAAACAAAGGAGATATGACCTTTTGAAAATTTGCGAAGAACATAAATGGAGGCGGCCATCTTTGAACGATGACGTCATCGCGCCATTTTACCATATATGGCATATTGACAAAATGTCATTTAAAGCAAAGAAAATTACTGCAAATGAAAAATTATCATACAATTTATACATTTTACATCTGTATATTTATTTTTAATCAATTTGCAGTGATTTTCTTTGCTTTAAAATGTATTTTGTCAATATGCCTTATATGGTAAAATGGCGCGATGACGTCAAAGATCGTTCAAAGATAGCCGCCTCCATTTATGTTCTTTGCAAATTGTAAATAGGTCATATCTCCTTTGTCTTTCATGGCATTTTGATAATTCTTTCAGCTTTTTCAAGTGAAAATAGTGCATCAACCCCTTTAATGATGGACAACTACAAGCAGGACTTTTTTCCTGCTTCCTGCTATCAGGCTACGGGCCGAAATTCGGCTAGGTATTTTTTCACAAGTTTGTTCACAATTAAAAACAAGAGGTCAATGTGCTTGAAGCTTTAATTACTGATAGTTTTTGATAGCTAGATCAATATTCCTGTGAAGTTTCATGAAAATATGTCGTTATATTTTTAGCTTTAACGACCATCTTGGATTTCACATCAACATGAATATTTGCTACAATCAACTAGACTTCATTGGCAATATTTCTGTAAAGTTTCATCAAATTCCATTCAGTAGTTTCAGAGGAGTAGTCGATCAAAAAAAACAAAAAAACAGACGGACGACAGACACCGCATAAGTACGGCATAAGCTGTGCTGATAGAGCTAAAAATTGGTCACAATATTTATAGCCACAATTATGATTACAGTATCTAGGTCATGTTCCATAGCCAGCCTAATTGATGCAGAAAACTTGGAGTTATGGCCCCTGAATTAAACAAAAAAAATAAAAAATTGGAGACCGAGTGGTGCATATATTTTACAAGCATAGTCTTCCAAATTAGCTGGTAGCCCCAATCCCGCAGTCAGTAAAATGTAAATTTTGCAATCTGAGATGCCTGTCGGGCATGTTAAAAATTAGACGAAAATGTAGTACCAAAATGAATCGGAACGAAATCAGACCCGAAATTAAAGTCAGCTTGTAAACTAATTTAAAGGTAGATTTATTTTGTTTATACATCGCCGGAAACAACTATCAATTTCAGAACAGACTGGTTTTTATTTTTTTTTGCTGTTTTCGAACGACGTTGGGGACAATAACAAAGGAGCAATATTTAGTATAAATCAATACCGCGATGTAAACCCGACTGATAATGAACTGAAGACCATTTCCGGTCTAATTTGTATAATAGCATGTTTCGCCGACTTCAAGGATGTGGAATTCATACTATCCAATGCCTACATGCTCAAAGGGACACACTACGGAATAAATCGGGATTACCCCCAAGAAATCGTCCAGGCGCGTACTCGCTTGTGGCCTATGTACAAGGAAATGAAGGCCCGAAACCCCAAAGGTACTGTTCATATAGGGTATCCTGCAAAGCTAATTGTAAATAGAAAAGTAGTACAGGATGAGTTCCCAGACTGGAAAACTGTGATGCAATCACCTAGATTCCCGACTGCCACTACTACCCCGGCTCATACACAGGCTCCAACCGAATTTGAAATCAGGAGCATTTTTCCAAAATCAACTGTTGCAGGACTCTCTGCACCGATCGACAACGAGTTGGAAGTCCTTATGGAATCCGAAAGGTCGGAACCCGAAAGCTCTGCAACGGACTCTGATGGCTCTGCAAGTGATATAGAGCCGATTGACACTGATGTGATCGATTATAGCCAGGCGATGACGGAACTACAAGCGAGGCAGGACAGCAGACTAGCTACGACGACTAGAACGGGACCCGTGAACAATCCTCCTGACAGCCCTGCAAACCCAAACACTGATGGAACATCAGAATCAGAAACTATGCCCAAATATGTGTAGGACAGTGGGGGAAACGCCCAAACAAATGGACTGCATGATAACATACACGCGAATGATCAAAGTGACAATCGGACCCACGAACACAGTTTACATAATACCGATAGGCAACTTTTTAAAATCGCATCACTTAACGTTTGTGGTCTGAAAAGACGTTCAAATTTTCCGGAATTTGTTACTTTGATTAATAATTATGATATATTTCTAGTAACTGAAACTAAACTTGTTGAAACTGACATAATTTCCATTAATGGATATACATTTGTTAACATACCAAGAAAACAAAAATGTTTACGTAAATCTGGAGGGCTAGGTGCTTTTGTAAAAAATAGTATTTTCCCGTTCATAAAGGTTATCGAAACACAGTCAGACTATATCTTTTGGTTAAAAATAGACAAACTATTTACAAATCTTGATAATGATATCTTACTTGGAACCGTTTATGTACCGCCTATCCAGTCTAGATTTTACAGTAATGATGAATATGAGATTTTCGAAAATGAAATCACAGAAGTATGTAATAGCTATGACAATGTATATTTGTTTGGAGATTACAATGCTCAAACCGCAGAATTGTATGACTATACTATATGTGATGACTTTTTATCAGATTATTTTGATTTTGATATTGAAACTATTAAATTTTTTGATCAAAAATCATCAATGGAAATAATAGGTATATGTTTAAATAGGAATTCACAAGACAAGAAAAAGAATAATCATGGTTTTAAACTTATCGATGTATGCAAAAATAATAATCTTGTTATATTAAATGGCAGATTTGGACAAGACAAAGGCATTGGTAAAATGACATTCAGAAATATTTCAGTGATTGATTATGTACTATCTTCATTAGATGGATATTTACTTTTGAATGATTTTAATGTATATGAGCTTGATAACCTATACTCTGATGGCCATGCCCTGTTAGAGTGCACACTTAAAATTAAAAGTACAAATATTAAACAAACTCACCCAGCCGAAGACAACTTTCCAAAATGGGATAACAAATACGAACATGAGTTTATTCATAATATTAAACGTGAGGAAATAGATGTCATACTAAATGAAATTAATTTAGCTCGAACAAACACAGATCAAGCCCTGATAGATAGTATAGCTAATAAATTAGCATCGTCCTTTATTGATAGTGCTAACAAAACATTCCCTATAAAAAAGAGACATATCGTTTCCAACAATAAAAAGCATAAGCCATGGTTCGGTTCTGAATGTAAAAAGGCAAAAAAGACCTATAATAAAGCACGCAAAAAATACCAAAGATGTCCGTCAGAGGAAAATAAATATAACCTAAAAACTACATGCACAAAGTATAAAAATACTATGAATAAATATATAAATAAATATAATAAAGACAACGAAGCAAAGTTAAGAACCATGCAAAGCAAAATGCCCAAAGACTATTGGAAATATCTAAATAAGGCGAAAGAAAGAAAGAAAAGTGTAGATATGCCCTCACTAGAGTCAATGTTTGAGTACTTTAAGGAGGCCAGTAATAACTCAACTCATGATAAAGATGAAACTAATATTTTAAATGATATAGACATTGCAAATGATGATAGTATCCTCAATGTGCCAATATCAATTGAGGAAGTAGAAAAATGTATAAATTCACTGAAAAATAATAAATCAGCTGGAATTGATAAGGTTATAAATGAATATATAAAGTGTACTAAAATGTACATGATGCCCATATATGTTTCCTACTTTAATATAATTCTAGACACAGGTATCCTACCCACACAGTGGTCTGAAGGTATAATAATACCTATTTTTAAAAACAAAGGAGACTCTAAAGACCCCGAAAATTATCGTCCGATAACCCTTTTAAGCTGTATTAGTAAACTATTTACCTCATTGCTAAATAACAGATTAAGTACCTTTTTAGAATCAAATAATATACTTGAAGAAAATCAAGCTGGGTTCCGAAAAAATTACTCAACATTGGATCATATTTTTACGTTAAATTCAATTGTCGAAATATTACGAAGTCAGAAAAAGAAGATTTTTTGTATATTTATTGATTTTTCGAAAGCATTTGACTCAGTCTGGAGAGTTGGTCTGTGGTCAAAAATAATGCAATATAATATAAATGGTAAATTTTTTAGAGTAGTAAGAAATATGTACTCAAACATAAAATCATGTGTTTCTCAAGATAACAAAAAATCTGCTTTTTTTGAATGTAATTGTGGAGTTCGCCAAGGCGAAAACCTTTCGCCTGTCCTCTTTTCATTATTCCTTAATGACTTGGAAAGTTATCTGGAATCTAAAAACCACACAGGAATTCAATTCAATGATGTAGATAATGAAATAAATATTTTCCTTAAAATTATTGTCTTACTTTACGCAGATGATACTGTCCTCATTTCGGAAGATGCAAACCACCTTCAAAACTGTCTGAATGACTTTGTAGAGTACTGTAAAATATGGAATCTAAATATCAATACAGAAAAAACTAAAGTTGTTATATTTGGTTCAAGATCCGACCGAAATTATTCATTCACAATTAACGATCTCCAGCTAGAAATTTTGAAGTCGTACAAATACCTAGGCATTTTTTTCTCAAAATCAGGAAGTTTCCTTAATACAAGAAAACACCTGGCACAACAAGCAAAGAAAGCAATGTATTTACTCTTCAGAAGAATTCATAACCTAAATTTACCACTTGACCTTATCTTCAAACTTTTTGATCATACACTATTACCAATACTAACATATTCATCAGAAATTTGGGGGTATGAGGACCCTATACTTTTAGAAAGAATACATTGTGAATTTATACGGAAAGTTCTAAACTTAAGGAAAAGTACTCCACTATATATGCTATATGCTGAGTCAGGAAGATACCCAATTAATATAACTATAAAATGTAGGATGATAGGATTCTGGAATAGACTTATTTTAGACAACCAAAGTAAAATATCACTTAAAATATACCAATATATGCTCAGGTTACCAAATTTCGAATCAAAATGGATAAACTATATCAAGCAAATATTAGATCAAACAGGCATACAGGATATCTGGTTAAACCAAAATGAAATACAAAGCAAAACCCTAAAATATAAAATAAAACAAATTTTAATGGATCAAAATTATCAAAACTGGCACGATTCACTCCAAAATTCAACAAAAGGTAGAAATTACTCAATCTTTAAGGAAAATGTACAGCTTGAAAACTACTTTCTGATTTTGAATAAGCCTGATTATATAAATCTAGTTAAATTCAGGACCGGTAACCATTATTTTCCGGTGGAAACCGGCCGCTGGCAGGGTATAGAAGTCTCTGAAAGAAAATGTCAACTATGCACCCTTAATGATGTTGGTGATGAATTCCATTATCTCTTAAAATGCCCCTTCTTCAATAATGAAAGGAAAAGGTTTATACAAAGATACTATTTTCAAAGACCAAGCATTTTAAAATTAAAACTTCTGCTAACGCTCTCATCAAAAACGCATTTACAAAATATCTGTAAGTTTGTAAAAATATTATTAGACACGTTCAAACGCTGAACTGTGTTTAATTTATTTAATATATCTAAAGTGACAAAACGCTTAAATGTTTCTCCTGTTATGCAAATGATGATGCCAAACATTTAACTCAGAACGCTTATTCACATACAGTGGCATATACCCACTCTATTCATTATTGTACAAAATGCACTTACCTCTTAAATGAGTATCTATATCCAAAACAATAGTTAAATCCAACACACATTTCCTTTTTCTTATGAAATATAATATCCGAACATAAAACACACGACTTTAGAATGAACACGACACAGACTATACTGACATAACGTAACCTATTAAATCAAGGTCAAAGTGACCAGACGACAGACCATTCAAAACTGTTAGGCACGTTCGTCACGTGCCACCTACTACAATAAGTACTGTCTGTTTCATAACAAAACCTGCACCGAAAAAGGTCAACACCTGTCACTACTAGCTCAATGTACATTTCGACCCGTTTTATTTAAACTAACCAGCTAAAGAATTAGCAACCACGAATAGGTTAATATTTGTAAAGAATCCCCCCGCACCACCACCACCACCACACACATATAAACTTTTTTCTTCTTTTTTTTTTTTGATTTTCCCATAAAATAGAAGTGATTGCATTATATTTGTTATTCCTATTATATTTAACAATGTAAAAACTAACACCATGTCATGTGTATTATTACAAGAACGTTTGTATTGTATACTCTTGTATCACTTGTGATTTGAGTTTAATAAAGTGATGTTCTGTTCTGTTCTGTTCTGTAACCTGTACGATGAGCTTTCTTTGTTATTTTGAAAGAGCATAACCCAGTAGAAAAAAAGTAATGCAGACGTTAGTGACTCAAAAATAAACAGAACCCGTAATTTTCCGACCCAATGATTGAGAATAAAGTGTCAAAACAATCCAAGTTCTTTATTTTATTTAATTATTTGTGATATTATTATATAGAAAATGTAACTTTCTGTGATAATATACATATTTGTCTAAAAACAACACTGAAATTACACTTTAAAAAATTTGTGTCAGTAGAAATGTGTTCGGGCTAGTAAATATTTGCAAGTCACATGCTGATAGGCTAGTAGTAGTAGCTTAAAATGTTTTCCGTGAAGACTGAACATATCTTATTTAAAACTTGACTCCTCCTGTCCCAATCTTGCCTTTAATAAGAACCATCTGGAACTTCTCTTGTGGTAAACAACATTTCCCACTCTTACTTAATAACTTTAGAGCATCTTCATGGCCGAATGGTTGACCTTTCGTTATAAACCTTCGCCTCTCACCACTGCGGGTTGAAATCCCACTGGGATCTCGACTTATAAGTGAGCAAGGTGGCGATTCTTACGGATGGCGGGAGGTGTACAGTACTGGTTCTACCCACAGGAACTGGTCACTTTTAATGTTTGCCTTCTATTATTATAATTGTCTATATATATACAATTATAATAATAGAAGGCAAAAATTAAAAGTGACCAGTTCCTGTGGTTCTACCCAGGAAAAGTGGGTGGTCTGCCTCCACCACAAAAATCGACCCTCATATATAACCTTGCATGTGTTGAAAAAGACGTAGAACACCATACAAACAATATTCTCAATATTGTTTAGTTTTGAAAACATTTATAGAAGAAAGTTTATCTAAAATATACCTTATGTTATAGCGTCTTCATCCCACAAAAACATGTATGTATGTATCAAGTAATATCGCTTTCAACAAGTAATATTTCAATACTTTTTTTAAACAAATTAGACAGTAATCGCGGGTTTTTTCCCCACAAAATGACCAGGCTAGAGAGTCTTCATAATTTTTAGAAAAAAAGCCGTGACTTGAAATCCTGTAACAAGAACACCGACCAGTTTGGCATATAAATTCATTGTTGTGGACCTAATACTTGGACAGTTATATAGCCACAACGTAATACTTCCCCTTCCCAGAGCTACAGATAGGCAGGATTAAAAATGCCAAAAATACCCAATTAAAATAAAAAAAGCATGGGTATCAATAAAGTAATCGAATTTGTCAAATGATAAAACAACCAGTGCAGATTGAGCATTATATGGGTTGTTGATGGGACACCCAGTAACCTTGTATAAAGCCTATTGTAATAGAAGTTGATTTTAATAGATTTTGTGTATTCAATATTAGTGGAATGCCACCCCAAAACAATGTCGCAAACTTTTATTGTTTTATTTTACCCAACTGAAATCATGAAATACCCAGTTAAATAAATACAGATGAGTAAATACCGGATTGATCAAAAAGCTTATCTCACAGTAGCTCTGCTTCCCTACTGGCATTTAAAAAGTAAAGATATATATTATAATTATATGCCCTTACCAGCTTCAGCTAACAATTTATACTTCCAAGTGAAGGTATACATTCTTTCTTTACAACAGTGTAGATAAGAAAATGGTTCAATTCCAGAACTTCTGACCTTCCAACCAGCCTCCACACTGAAAAAATATCAAAATAAAAAAAAAGATAATAAAACAGTAATTTTCTACTTGTACATTTCTATGTAACAGTTTGACTTAAATATAAGAGAATATTTTCTCAACTTGGGTTGCCTTTAACCCTTAGCCTGCTATGAATGTATAATGGACTGTCTTTGAATTTGGACCATTCCATTTATGCTACAAAGGGGTGTTTTGGTTAAATGACTGATGAGCAGCCAGACAGTGTAAACCCTGATCAGCCTACGAATTACTCGCAGGCTGATCTGAGTTTACACTGGCTGCAAAGGCTGTTGTAGTCGCCCTTAGCAGGCTAAGAGTTAATATTGATATGTCCATGATTTTAATGACCAGAGAGAGGACGTTATCTGTTTCAGAAGAAATCTTGTCCGATATCTATGCGTCCTGTGGATGCATATATTTTTTAATTGTGAGTCCCTAGCAAGTATTACGAGTCCTAGATGCAGGACTCGCAGGTAACAAAATCACTGCGGCATGACTACATCCACATTTCTGGTGATGTTTCTAAAACATCACACAATGCCTGCATAAACAACCGCTGTATTTCATGCAATTTGAAATTATTGCCTGTGATATCTAAGTAGATATACATGTAGGATTTTTTTTTTTTTTTAGATCAGGTCGACAAAGATGTACTTTGGTCTCAAAACAAGTACAGTATTATAAATTTCTTTAGGCGTTTTGAGACATACATCAATTACGGTTTATTTTCACCCAAAATACATCAATTACGGTTTATTTTCACCCAAAATGCTTTTGAAAGCTTGAATCTGTCCATCATGTCCATGCTGTTTTAGTGTTTAAGAGAATGACAAACCTGATAAAGACTGTTTCTTTTAACCAGGCAAGATAAAAAAAGATTGACATTTTGCGTCCTTTGCCGTCAGCGACATCTTGTTAAACATGTACTGTTATAACAAACAGAAAAAACATTTAAATAAAACATTTAAATAAAAGGGACACACGGCAATCTTGATTTGTTTAAAACTCCCGGCCTCCTGTTTCCCGTTTTTCTACATAACTTGCACTTTTTCAATCATTAATATTAATTATAAGAGTAGTATACAGCAAATTGTTTTGCATATTAATAACTGCTGGTTATATTGTGCCAATAATATATTTAAACATAACGTTATGGAAGAACAACAAAGAAAAAGTAAAAATTGAATTTTTACGCAAGCAGTTTTCAAGTTAATATTGTACTGAATTAATAAATCGAGATGCCAATTTTCATGATTGATAAAAACTTTAGGATTAGTCTCTGCCAGTGTGTCTTTTTAATGATTGAACAAATAGATCTACAAGTCGAGTAGAAAAACTATCAGCATATTGAGGGGTTTTAAAAAATCAAGATTGCTGCGTGTCCCTTTAATAAATTAGCTTCAATGTATCCGTTTCAGGGAATTTCAGTATAACATATTTAAAACGAAATGCATATAATTACTACTTTAACATTTTCATTCACAACAGTCTTAATTTTAGGTTTATTTTATTATTAGAATTTTGTGTTTCTGGGTTTCAAGAACCTCATTACTCAATGTCCAGTAAAACCTCGGTGTGTTCTGAGAATGTAATGAGCTTTAAATTAACCGGTTTTATTGGTCCAATTTTTATCACTGCAATGAACCAATCAGAATGTACATTTGGTTGTTTCTATCATGACATCACTTTCTGGTATTATGACATCAAACCCTGGTATTATGAATGAATGAATGGTGTTTTACGGCACGTCGACACATAAATAGGTCATATTGTGCGCAAAAATTGGTGAAAAATGAAGTATGTTATTAATTAAAAATTAATGTAAATATATAAAGATAAAACTATCAAAAAATAAGGGATGATAAGGGCAAGGTGTCATATTATGACATCATGTCACGCTAAATTATGATGCAAATCAGTGTGTTCTCAGAACTGAATGAGCCTTTTAATTGCTGTGAGAAACAGATTAAGACTGTATCACTCATTGAGTATAAATGAGTTTCTTGGAACCAAGAATAACAAAATTCAAAAAATAAAATAATTCTAAAATGATTTAATAGACTGTTCCATTTGTTTGTTCTGGTTAATAAATGTTTTAAATAAAAAAAATAACCAGATTAAACAGAAAATGAATTCCTTCAAATTACTGACAGTATTAGTATATAGGACTTACTTAGATATATAGGGCTGCAGGGGTGACTCCACTGTCCGGAAATGGAAAATATCCCTCCATCTGCATCAACACGACTGACATCTCCAATAGAATTCTCATCCTACTGCAATAAAAGAACAAAAGATGTTTAGGTAACATCATCACTAACATGTAAAAGTGACACCCGGCAATCTTTCATTTATTCAAAACTCATGGTGTCCCATTGGTTTTCAACGTAAGGCCAAATGAAATTATACCTGAGTTTACTGTAACCCGACCGACCCTCTGAAAACACCCCCGACTCCTTTTTATTTTATTGAAAAAAATATATATTAAAAAAAAAAAAAAAAAAAAAAAAAAAAAATTAAAAAAAATTAAAATTAAGATCACGGTGCCATTTTCAATTTCGCGGTGCGGTTTTGAAAGCGTGTGAATTTCACGGTATACTGTGCACAGGACTGGTATAAAACAGTCAAAATGGCGTCTCCCAGTGCTGTTTTGGCTGTACAGTTTCAAAAATGTCAGCACATGGAAGCGCTAATGTTATGGCGTGCACTCTCCATAAAGAATCGATTGTTGAATTGTTTGACAAGTACCACAAACAGGTCGGTATATGCCCCGAGTGCCAGGCCACCTGTCGTAAGTTTGTTTCTAAAACAGTAATATTAATGTGCATAATATTATGTTTACTTGCTTCTCAGCACTAAGCATTGGCATCGACTACTACTGCATTATAACTTCTTGAAGAAGTATGCCGTTCCATAATAATTTTCTGAACTCAACCTCAATATAGGCTCATAATAACTAACATGAGAAATTTATAAATATTTATTACATTCTGATGTTAGAGAAGTAAAATACATGTAAGTCAACACTTTTACAAAACTATTCAAATGGTCAATTAACATTTGACATTATAACTTTGAATATTTTTTCAGCTGTCTGGGAGGCAAGAACTGCTCTTGGTTACATGTATGTCAACCGCAGAATTTGACTACACCTGTGGGTCCTCCATCCTACCTGACGGTCATATACCGGTATTCAGGAAGAGCATGGAAGTCAAGTCACTCATAACTAGAGATCACACGGTATGGAGCTGGACTGATCCCAGCCGACTCATGTACTCATTGCTGTTGGAGCTGACCCTCTTTCGGACTTGCGGAAAACATTTAAAACTGTTTTACCCCTTTGTTATAATTGCAAGTGTTTGGGAAAAGAGCCAGTTGTTACCAGGCCTTTTGGGAAACAATAAAACATACACAATTTCATATTGTTCTCTTATGTAGTTTGTAAAATACCACATTTTCCCATTCATCAAAGCTCATCGCCACCTTAAATGTAACTTCGCCAAAAAAAATATAAAAAAATAAAATAAAATGCCTACCTACCTACCCTATTTTTTTCAGCAATGTTACAGTAAACACAGATACAAAGGAGGCCGTTTGTTTTAAATCGTAGATCTTTATTCAGTGAAATGTCTACATGAAAACATTAGTATAGACCCAGATAAGCCTGTAGTAATACATTGGTGCGTTTGAAAAAAAAAGAAGTTTTATTTATTATAATATATGTAAATAATGTGGGACCCACTTTATTTACATTTTCGTTTGATCACATGACATCCATTAGCATATTAGCTTTAATATGTTGTATCTCTTATGCAAAACATCTGGCCTGGTTAGCTCAGTAAGTAGCGACGCTCGACTATTATTACCTGCGAGTGTAATTTTGGTGTGGATTAGGAGTTCAATCCCACGAAACGGTTATCCTTTTTTTGTAACGCTATTGAATTCCGTAAAACAATTCCGTTTTATCAAGTAAATATTCAATAATAGTTGGTGTGTTATGTTTGTCAACATAACTATTGTGTGTTTTATAGGCTAAAATTATGGACATTGTCCCTTTGAGCAAATTGTGTAACAAAGTTTTACATATTTATACTAACTTCTGATAATATTGCACCAATAATATATCTAAATATTTGGCAGAATATTGAAGAAAACTGAAATCTCAATATTTTACAAGCAGTTATGTCAAAATGTGGCTGGATTAATACACTGAGGTGCTACATTTAAAGCTTCAATACAACTATAGATTGCCATGTGTCAGTAGTCAAGCATTAAATTAGCACCTTGATTTATTAATCTAGTATTGTTTAGACTTAAAATCTGATAACCTTATGTCGCCCGGTGTTGCATCTGTAATGTTTTGTTTACAGAATACTATTCCTGTGCAACTACCTGGGACCAGTGTAATATACTTCACCTTTCTAATTATAGCACATTCCATTCTATTTATAGCTTGACATGTTGAGCTACATGCAGAACTGTGGTATATCTGTATAGTATTGTGTGTGTAGTAGGTGAGTGAGTTATGGTGAGTTATGCTAACTAACTTGCATGAAGAACTCAACTAATTAACACCTCTTTCCCGCCTTAAATATCTTACTCTCTGGCATTCTCTCTCTGACAGTTGACAACAACAGTCTTATATGTAGCCTTATAGTATAGGTATAGAAGTATTAGGTGACTGTAAAGTCAACCTTTGGAAACAGCTATTCTGTCACTTCCAGCATACTATAATTATTTCGAATCCTTTGGTAAGTGATCTGTGATATTGTATTATTTTAATGTATTTCTCGCGTGTATTAAGTCTATCGCTGGATTGTCGAAATGTCGATTTTAGTAGTTTTATATTTTCTTGTACTGATTGTATATTTCTTATGTTACAGGCTCTCTTGTATGTATCAAGAGAACTCGAAATAAATAATTAAGAACACCATGGTTTGTTTGCTATGAACCCTGTACACAATACACTAACACAGTATAAAGCTAAACAAAAAATGTAGTTAACTGAATCAACAGTCGTAAAAATACCCTTACTTTTCGAAATTGCACTGAACATTTTATAAAAAAAAGTTAAATGCCAAAGTTGTATTTCAGGTTGTGACCGTTGTCTATATTTAATTATGCCTCATGATTTTTTTCTTAGAATTTCTATCTAATTGACTAAATATAAAATCAGATACCTGAACGACTTCTCACAAACTATTGAAGCTAACAAAAGTTACCGGGTATTTTAGATTTCCTAAATTATCTACAGTCCCATATAAAGTACAGTATGCATGTGGGAAGCCTCATCATTAATATGGTTGTAAAATCTTTTATTTCTCAAACAATTTTCAAACCTGATGTATTTTCATTTACCACTGAAAGGTCCACTTCCAATGGTATATAAGGTAGCCTATGTATTGTCCAAATTCTTCATGTAAAAACCACAGGCAGACGGCGCGTACCCTACCCCGCCCACACCCTACCCCCCTCTACTACCCCCTCCCCCTCTACTACCCCCCTCCCCCTCTCTACTACCCCCTCCCCACCTGTTTCTCTACTACCCCCCTTAAATATGTTTTCAATAAACTGTTCTACTTGGTTTTCAATGAAAAAAAAAAAAAATACATACTCTCTATACCATATAAAGGTGTCTGACTCTTTAATAAAAACAGCTATAGACCTCGCTTAAAGCCTTGCTGTGCTTGTATTTTTGGTCACAGCATCGTCATTCCGATTCGAATCAATAGGGTACATATTATAACAAATAGCCACAACACTGATTTCTTCAATGTGTACTTTATATCGCATCAGCGAAACGTTAAAGACGTTTGAAAGTAGGTCGACTGTGATCTGACCTAAGCAATGCATTTTCTATGTACATGGTACGGTAGTGGGAAATATCTATCTGCGACGACTCTCGCATAAATATGCAACGTGATCGTTGAAAGAAAACCGTTTAACAACACTCACCGGTACGAAGAACTTCCAGGAGTAATCACAGACGCTGCAATCGAGTTCTTTCGCAAACGGTTATTTGTTTATCGTTTCGATTCGCCATGTTGAAAATAAGTCACCCGGATTGGTCCAGTCTCATTTCCGGTCGCCTTGTACCCAGCTTCATATCGTAAGTATAAAGGTAACAAGGAAACCAGTAATTTAATTTAACATGGCGAGTCGTAACGGTAAACAAATGACCGTTTCTGAAAGAACTCGATTGCAGCGTCTGTGATTACTCCTGGAAGTTCTTCGTACCGGTGAGTGTTGTTAAACGGTTTTCTTTCAACGATCACGTTGCATATTTATGCGAGAGTCGTCGCAGATAGATATTTCCCACTACCGTACCATGTACATAGAAAATGCATTGCTTAGGTCAGATCACAGTCGACCTACTTTCAAACGTCTTTAACGTTTCGCTGATGCGATATAAAGTACACATTGAAGAAATCAGTGTTGTGGCTATTTGTTATAATATGTACCCTATTGATTCGAATCGGAATGACGATGCTGTGACCAAAAATACAAGCACAGCAAGGCTTTAAGCGAGGTCTATAGCTGTTTTTATTAAAGAGTCAGACACCTTTATATGGTATAGAGAGTATGTATTTTTTATTTTTTTTCATTGAAAACCAATAAGAACAGTTTATTGAAAACATATTTAAGGGGGGTAGTAGAGAAACAGGTGGGGAGGGGGTAGTAGAGAGGGGGAGGGGGGTAGTAGAGGGGGAGGGGGTAGTAGAGGGGGGTAGGGTGTGGGCGGGGTAGGGTACGCGCCGTCTGCCTGTGGTAAAAACATGCACCTATTTTAATGGTAATGTACTGTATAACGTAATAACTCTGAGATGCCCCCTAACACGATTTACAGTGCATATTTAATTTACTGACGAATACACGAATATTGCGTCAAAATATTCAATTAATACTTTAAATCAATCGCAAATGAAAGTTAAATGTGTTTTCCAAAATCATCTTTTTCCAAAATTAACAAAAAATCACTTTTTTTGCAAAAACTGCCGAAATTCGCACAAACGTATAAATATCAACATCCCCCCGTCAGCAGCCTAGCTAAGCGACGGGATTTTAGACAATTTAACGGGTGGAAAATTAAAACCATCGCTATACGCTATTAAATACATCAAACATTCACAGTTTGGTAACTATTGTGCCTTTTATAATAAAAAAACATCCACCAAACCGACTTTTGGGATGCTAATCAGAATTTCTGACTGTAAATAAAAATCAGTTGCTCTAATGTCCGTAATCTAATACCAGTTACAAAGAAACTATCCAAAAAATCATAATACTTACAATTGTATCCCGATACAACCACTTTTCGCACACAACCTGAATTCGAAAACTTCCGTATAAACAGCGGAAATAAGAATGCGTGCCCTCATTTGCATACAATGACCTGATTATTTTGACAGATACTCCTGCAGAATGTCAACATGACAATATAAACAAAAATGGAGATACGAGAGGCATTATTCAAATAAAAAGCTGACCACAATGTGTATTTCAGTCAATTTCACTATTCCATAATATTCCTTTCCTTAAAACTTGATTAAAACCATTTTTTGATTGATTACAAATTAAACAGCTGTCGTCTGCACAATTGCTGACGTAATCTCATGATCTACTTTCCCTCCAAAAAGTCAAAGTATACTGCAGATAAAAAATAATCACTTTCAAAAATTACCGTCTCTTATGTAATTTTACTGAAAATGTTTTAAAATAATCTTGAAAATGCGTGGTCTGCAAGCACTTCATTCTCTCAAACCTCAACATGTTTACTCAAATTAGGAATGTTAATTGTGGGAAGATGTGACAATTTTGAGAATTGGGTGTATTTATCATTTTCAACTCATGTAAGGGTCATTAAGAAGGGGAGACACCTTGTTTTGCCTTTCATGTGCACCTGAAAAAAACGCAACATTAAAAATAAATTATAAATACTTTCTAAAAATTTTTTCATGGGTTAACATTATTTTTTAACTGTTGAGAAGTGTTGACTATATGTTAAAACTATTATTGGGTACAAATTTCTGTTCTGCAGTATACTTTTCATGTTTACCGGAAGTGCTCAAAAAGAGGTTGAATGAGGTAAGTAGGTCGTCTTTTTGCTTAAAAAATGTAAACAATACAGGTCATGCCAATTTGGCATGATTCTTCAGAATTTTAGTACTATAATTAATAAAAACATTGACTGGAAAGGAAAAGTATTTTATTTAAATGTAAGGTTTTAATCTCATGTTTTGTCCTTATGTGTGCGAAAACTGGTTGTGCCGGGATATAATGCTAATAATCCTCCTTTTAACACATTTTAAGAGTCCTCGCATGCCAAATTTCTGCTAAAATCCACTCATATTGGAATTCAGGTCCGACCCTGCACGTCAACTTTGAAACAAGATGGCGTCTTCTTTTCGTGAGGTTCGGCAAGGGGTATTTTTAATATATCGACTACACCATCAATAGCTAATCGAAACACTCTTAATTCGATTTTTTATTTGGGTGACTTGTTAAACAATATGTTTTAATCACTCAAAGATTATTAGGCAATTGAATCCCGAATTCCGAGGTCGTAATTTTACATGGTTTAGAATTTTCACACACCAGATCACACCGCATTTCGGCCCTTGACGGACTTTTCGACGGTGAGGATCGTTCATTTTGTGCGCCCATTTGGTGTCATCACAGATTTTCCTAATATTTTCAGAAAACGTAGTCGAGGTATCGGACTATCTAATTCCAAAATATTAGCAAAATCTGTGATGACACCAAATGGGCGCACAAAATGAACTTTTGACAATAAAATGGATTTAAAAAACGTCAAAATTTAATAACGAACGGCGTTCATCACAATAATGACAAGTAAAGAGTTTTGAGACATTTATTCAACAACTACATCAAAGAACATTATATAACACATGAACATGCACACTTTTGACGTTTTTAATACAGTCACTTCCGATTTATAGTGTGTTTTATAAGGTCATACACATTTCAATTAAACAGCACGTGACCCGATAATGGGACTATTTTGCGTCAAACTACTGTGGTGAAATGAGTAGAACACTTAGGTCTATGCACGTGTTTACGTTCCCGTGCGTCCTGACTGACAAGCTGGACAGCACTGCTTGTCTGTAATAATGGATCGATAACTATCCATAAAACAGTGATATGAGTGATAATAGTTGTATAACAGTAAACTACTAAAGTATAACAATAATAACTAGTGCTATACTACTGTAAGAGTGATAACTAGTCCTATTACAATAATACATAGTCTGATAACAGTGTAACATGGTCCTTAAACAGGGATAGACATATATAACAGTGATTAATATTCCTATAACAGTGATAACCAGTTCTGTATTACTAAAAGAGTAATAAATAAATCCTTATCGCATGGTGCGGCGCTTTTCCTTTTACCTCAACTTCTTGTTATATGCCCGTAACAGTCGTCAATACTTCACAAAGTGTTCTGATATTTGGCATAACGCAAAGTTTATAAATAAACTGTCCAGTTATACCAAATATCAGAACACTTTGTGATGAGTCATGACATTAATAAAGTGTTGATATCGTCAACGTCATCTAATGATAACATATTCTTCAAAGCGAAACATTTCAGTTAACATCATACATAAACTGATTTATTTAAATGTAATAAATACTTTGGACCGATTATATGGTAGGCATGTTCTGTTTTTTCACTCACTCGCATAACTCTCGTTCATGAAAAGAGCCAACCACGCCTACCGTCTTGTGAAGGATTTCCCTATAGCTGATCCAAGCAGTTGATTAATTCTCTATTTATTACATTTTTATTTGTTAAAGATCAGGATTTGTCATATACAATTAAAACAAAATGTTCTCCTTACACAATCTCACACACAAACACTCATTACCAATTATGTACATTACTTTTTCTATTTTCCTTTTTTATTTTTTTTTGTCTATTTTTATTTCTGTTTTCTTTCATAATAATTTGGCTGAAAATGTCACGCAGTGACAAATCCTTATAAAACGGGGATAGTCATATAACAGGAATAACTAGTCCTATAACAGAGATAACAGCGATAAATAATGATAGAACAGCGATAACTAGTTCTATAATAGGGATAATATAACTAGTTCTATACTACTATATCAGTGATAAATAGTCATATAACAGGGATAACTAGTCCTATAACAGTGATAAATAGTCATATAACAGGGATAACTAGTCCTATAACAGAGATAACAATGATAAATAATCATAGAACAGCGATAACTAGTTCTTTAATAGGGATAACTAGTTCTATACCACTACAGTAATGATAAATAGTCCTATAACAGGGATAACTAGTCATATAACAGTGATAAATAGTCATATAACAGGGATAACTAGTTCTATTTACAGAGATAACAGTGATAAATAATCATAGAACAGCGATAACTAGTTCTATAATAGGGATAACTAGTTCTATACCACTACAGTAATGATAAATAGTCCTATAACAGGGATAACTAGTCATATAACAGGGATAACTAGTTCTATAACAGGGATAACTAGTTCTATACTACTATACTAGTAATAAATACTGATATAACATCCTTAACAGGGATAACTAATTCTATACAACTATAACAGGGATAACTAGTCCTATAACAGGGATAACTAGTTCTATACTACTATACTAGTAATAAATACTGATATAACATTCTTAACAGGGATAACTAATTCTATACAACTATAACAGCGATAACTAGTTCTATAACAGGGATAACTAGTTCTATACTACTATACTAGTAATAAATACTGATATAACATTCTTAACAGGGATAACTAATTCTATACAACTATAACAGGGATAACTAGTCCTATAACAGGGATAACAGTGATACATAATCATAGAACAGCGATAACTAGTTCTATAATAGGGATAACTAGTTCTATACTACTATAGTAATGATAAATAGTCCTATAACAGGGATAACTAGTTATATACTACTATACTAGTGATAAATAGACCTATAACAGGGATGACTAGTTATATACTACTATACTAGTGATAAATAGTCCTATAACAGGGATAACTAGTTATATACAACTATACTAGTGATAAATAGTCCTATAACAGGGATAACTAGTTATATACAACTATACTAGTGATAAATAGTCCTATAAAAGGGATAACTAGTGATAAATAGTCCTATAACAGGGATAACTAGTTATATACAACTATACTAGTGATAAATAGTCCTATAACAGGGATAACTAGTTATATACTACTATACTAGTGATACATAGTTCTATAACAGGGATAACTAGTTATATACTACTATACTAGTGATACATAGTTCTATAACAGGGATAACTAGTTATATACTACTATACTAGTGATACATAGTTCTATAACAGGGATAACTAGTTATATACTACTATACTAGTGATACATAGTTCTATAACAGGGATAACTAGTGATATACTACTATACTAGTGATAAATAGTCCTATAACAGGGATAACTAGTTATATACTACTATACTAGTGATACATAGTTCTATAACAGGGATAACTAGTGATAAATAGTCCTATAACAGGGATTACTAGTGATATACTACTATACTAGTGATAAATAGTCATATAACAGGGATAACTAGTTATATACTACTATACTAGTGATAAATAGTTCTATAACAGGGATAACTAGTTATATACTACTATACTAGTGATAAATAGTCCTATAACAGGGATAACTAGTTATATACTACTATACTAGTGATACATAGTTCTATAACAGGGATAACTAGTGATAAATAGTCCTATAACAGGGATAACTAGTTATATACTACTATACTAGTGATACATAGTTCTATAACAGGGATAACTAGTTCTATACTACTATACTATTGATAAATAGTCCTATAAAAGGGATAACTAGTTATATACTACTATACTAGTGATAAATAGTTCTATAACAGGGATAACTAGTTCTATACTACTATACTAGTGATAAATAGTCCTATAACAGGGATAACTAGTTATATACTACTATACTAGTGATAAATAGTTCTATAACAGGGATAACTAGTGATAAATAGTCCTATAACAGGGATAACTAGTTATATACTACTATACTAGTGATACATAGTTCTATAACAGGGATAACTAGTTCTATACTACTATACTAGTGATAAATAGTCCTATAAAAGGGATAACTAGTTATATACTACTATACTAGTGATAAATAGTTCTATAACAGGGATAGCTAGTTATATACTACTATACTAGTGATAAATAGACATATAACAGGGATAACTAGTTATATACTACTATACTAGTGATAAATAGTTCTATAACAGGGATAGCTAGTTATATACTACTATACTAGTGATAAATAGACATATAACAGGGATAACTAGTTATATACTACTATACTAGTGATAAATAGTCCTATAAAAGGGATAACTAGTTATATACTACTATACTAGTGATAAATAGTCCTATAAAAGGGATAACTAGTTATATACTACTATACTAGTGATAAATAGTTCTATAACAGGGATAGCTAGTTATATACTACTATACTAGTGATAAATAGACATATAACAGGGATAACTAGTTATATACTACTATACTAGTGATAAATAGTTCTATAACAGGGATAGCTAGTTATATACTACTATACTAGTGATAAATAGACATATAACAGGGATAACTAGTTATATACTACTATACTAGTGATAAATAGTTCTATAACAGGGATAACTAGTGATAAATAGTCCTATAACAGGGATAACTGGTTCTATACTACTATAACAGTGATATTCATATGACAGTCCTATAAAAGGGATAACTACAGTCCCTAACTACAGATATATAATGCTTTCTGAAGTGGTGGACAGAATGTCTTTTCCTCTCTATTTTAATTTCGAGTCAGAAGATTCACAGAGGCGTCATAAAGTAGATATAAAAGTGGAACAGGACATGTAGCTTTCACAGAACACAGTCAACCAGCATTAATAGACAATGTGGTGTTGTTGAGTCACAGAACACAGTCAGCTAGCATTAACAGACAATGTGGTGTTGTTGAGTCACAGAACACAGTCAGCCAGCATTAACAGACAATGTGGTGTTGTTGAGTCACAGAACACAGTCAGCCAGCATTAACAGACACTGTGGTGTTGTTGAGTCACAGAACACAGTCAGCCAGCATTAACAGACAATGTGGTGTTGTTGAGTCACAGAACACAGTCAGCCAGCATTAACAGACAATGTGGTGTTGTTGAGTCACAGAACACAGTCAGCCAGCATTAACAGACAATGTGGTGGTGCTGAGTCACAGAACACAGTCAGCCAGCATTAACAGACAATGTGGTGTTGCTGAGTCACAGAACACAGTCAGCCAGCATTAACAGACAATGTGGTGTTGCTGAGTCACAGAACACAGTCAGCCAGCATTAACAGACAATGTGGTGTTGCTGAGTCACAGAACACAGTCAGCCAGCATTAATATACAATGTGGTGTTGCTGAGTCACAGAACACAGTCAGTCAGCATTAATAGACAATGTGGTGTTGTTGAGTCACAGAACACAGTCAGCCAGCATGTCACGGACACAGTCAGCCAGCATTAATATGCAGTGTGGTGTTGTTCAGTCACAGAACACAGTCAGCCAGCATTAATAGACAATGTGGTGTTGCTGAGTCACAGAACACAGTCAGCCAGCATTAACAGACAATGTGGTGTTGTTGAGTCACAGAACACAGTCAGCCAGCATTAACAGACAATGTGGTGTTGTTGAGTCACAGAACACAGTCAGCCAGCATTAACAGACAATGTTGTGTTGTTGAGTCACAGAACAGAGTCAGCCAGCATTCAATAGACAATGTGGTGTTGTTGAGTCACAGAACACAGTCAGCCAGCATAATGTGGTGTTGTTGAGTCACAGAACACAGTCAGCCAGCATTAATAGACAATGTGGTGTTGTTGAGTCACAGAACACAGTCAGCCAGCATTAATATGCAATGTGGTGTTGTTGAGTCACAGAACACAGTCAGCCAGCATAATAGACAATGTGGTGTTGCTGAGTCACAGAACACAGTCAGCCAGCATTAATAGACAATGTGGTGGTGCTGAGTCACAGAACACAGTCAGCCAGCATTAATAGACAATGTGGTGGTGCTGAGTCACAGAACACAGTCAGCCAGCATTAATATACAATGTGGTGGTGCTGAGTCACAGAACACAGTCAGCCAGCATTAATAGACAATGTGGTGTTGTTGAGTCACAGAACACAGTCAGCCAGCATTAATAGACAATGTGGTGTTGTTGAGTCACAGAACACAGTCAGCCAGCATTCAATAGACAATGTGGTGTTGTTGAGTCACAGAACACAGTCAGCCAGCATTCAATAGACAATGTGGTGTTGTTGAGTCACAGAACACAGTCAGCCAGTATTCAATAGACAATGTAGTGTTGTTGAGTCACAGAACACAGTCAGCCAGCATTAATAGACAATGTGGTGTTGTTGAGTCCCAGAACACAGTCAGCCAGCATTAATAGACAATGTGGTGTTGTTGAGTCACAAAACTGTTGAGTCACAGAACACAGTCACCCAGCATTAATAGACAATGTGGTGTTGTTGAGTCACAGAACACAGTCAGCCAGCATTCAATAGACAATGTGGTGTTGTTGAGTCACAGAACACAGTCAGCCAGCATTCAATAGACAATGTGGTGTTGTTGAGTCACAGAACACAGTCAGCCAGTATTCAATAGACAATGTAGTGTTGTTGAGTCTCAGAACACAGTCAGCCAGCATTAATAGACAATGTGGTGTTGTTGAGTCCCAGAACACAGTCAGCCAGCATTAATAGACAATGTGTTGTTGTTGAGTCACAGAACACAGTCAGCCAGCATTCAATAGACAATGTGGTGTTGTTGAGTCACAGAACACAGTCAGCCAGCATTCAATAGACAATGAATGTGGTGTTGTTGACTCACAGAACACAGTCAGCCAGCATTCAATAGACAATGTGGTGTTGTTGAGTCACAGAACACAGTCAGCCAGCATTCAATAGACAATGTGGTGTTGTTGAGTCACAGAACACAGTCAGCCAGCATTCAATAGACAATGTGGTGTTGTTGAGTCACAGAACACAGTCAGCCAGCATTTAATAGACAATGTGGTGTTCTTGAGTCACAGAACACAGTCAGCCAGCATTGAATAGACAATGTGGTGTTGTTGAGTCACAGAACACAGTCAGCCAGCATTAATAGACACTGTGGTGTTGTTGAGTCACAGAACACAGTCAGCCATCATTCAATAGACAATGTGGTGTTGTTGAGTCACAGAACACAGTCAGCCAGCATTCAATAGAAAATGTGGTGTTGTTGAGTCACAGAACACAGTCAGCCAGCATTCAATAGAAAATGTGGTGTTGTTGAGTCACAGAACACAGTCAGCCAGCATTCAATAGACGATGTGGTGTTGTTGAGTCACAGAACACAGTCAGCCAGCATTCAATAGACAATGTGGTGTTGCTGAGTCACAGAACACAGTCAGCCAGCATTCAATAGACAATGTGGTGTTGCTGAGTCACAGAACACAGTCAGCCAGCATTCAATAGACAATGTGGTGTTGCTGAGTCACAGAACACAGTCAGCCAGCATTCAATAGCGAATGTGGTGTTGTTGAGTCCCAGAACGCAGTCAGCCAGCATTCAATAGACAATGTGGTGTTGTTGAGTCACAAAACACAGTCAGCCAGCATTAATAGACAATGTGGTGTTGTTGAATCAATGGTTCACAGAGGCGTCATAAGTCCCACGCATCTCGGATTACCTTTAACAGTAGATGTATATGTTTATGTGATGTTGTTGAGTCGTTACGGTTCACAGAGGCGTCATAAGACCCACGAATCTCCGATAACAGTTTGTAAGGTTGTTTATGTGGTGTTTTTGATGGTTTATTTATGAGTTGTTATAAGCTATTAATTTGACGCTCCAGTTTTGGGGTTTGGCCTGGCTAGTTACAGCCGTTTATATTGTGTCTATAGAGTTTGGATTCTCAAAACAGGTACATTATATATATATACCTCGTCGTCAGTAGGTTTAGAAACGGTGAAGAGCTGTTGTAAAATGTGGCTGTTATTGGCGGGATGACTATTTTAAGGATTCATGTCTTCATCATTTGGTAAACCGACACCAGAGCTAAACTTAATGGTTGTTACTTTTCCATTTGAAAGTGTCACTTTAATGGGCAAATTTTTAACATCTGGCGGGCATTGCAAATTGTATGGTAATGCTATACCACCCCGTGAAAGAAATGGGTCTTGATATTCGGATATAGGTTGTTCTGGTGCCGAAGTGCTTTGTACGAGGCGAAGTGGTGGAGAGGTGGGTATTCTTTAACAGAACCCTGTTTATTGGTTGATTTAGCCTTTGCCTTTCTGGGTTTGAATTTTGGTTGTTTTTCAACCTTTTGATTCGGAGGGATTTTTCTTTTTTTACTTAGTGTTGGGGCTGAATGTTTTTGTAACTCTGTGTACGCTTTGTTGTCCGAAAGAAGTGTATTCAGTGCATTATTGATTGTCCGGATCTAGCATGTCCTGATATATTTGTGAAATGAATGCAACTGTCCACTGTATGATTGAGATTTCTCGTTTGCGAATGTTTCTTGACTTAATTCAGTTGTCGATGTGATGGGTTCTAATCAGTGTCTTCTTCCTGGGGGTTTTGTAAACAAATGAATGAGTGAACTTTATGAATATGTTTACAGATATCGTCTTTGTCCGGACAACTACAGCAGTATAAATGTCTGCACAGGTTTATGCAAGTGGGTTTCATACACTTTACGAAACAAGAAGTATATGTGCACACATTACATAACTTAGTTATTGTGTAATGTTCCGTGGACCTGCAAGATGAAATTAAGAATGTGTTTTCATTGATGTTGTTAAGGCTATTGTCGTCTATATTGATGCCATGTTCATGTCTGTCGGACTTGTCTATATTTAATCCTTGAGGAGTACTATACACTGTATATCGCTTTCTTCTTAAAAAGTAGTGTTCTTCGAGTAATAATAAATAATTCAATAAATCGTCGATTCTTCTATTGTATTTTCCTTTATTGAAGAAGTTATTTTTTAATGTTTTGTGATAACTTTCAACAAAATTGTTTGTTTTTATTTCTGTTTGTAAATCTTTTCTCTTGTAAGCAATACACCATTTTTCCGGTCTTGACGCATATTTTTTTTTCAAAATAGGATATAAAATTACTTTCTGTACATCTGTACGTGTTAATGAATTGTTGGAGTTTAGTCTGATAATCATTGACAGCTTGTGAGTACATCAGGGAAGAAAGTGTTAGTTTGAAAATGTCCCGATTGTTTTGATTATTTATCTTTTTAAAGTTTCTATCCCAGGCACTACGTACATGCCATGTGCAAAGATAATGTGAAATGGAGTTGCCAAAAATAGTTTTTGCAGCATTGCATGCACAAAGATCATCATCAGTCATTAAAGTATTAACCTCTGTTTTGGGAGAAGCGTTTTGTACATACTTGAGAAATAGTGTAAATGTGCGTTCATCCTCTATGTTACAGATGTAGAAAGAAACGGGATAGCCTTTTTTATATTCATCCACTACCATTACAGTAATCAATTTAAAATCATAACTGTTGGTGCCATGTGTGGAGTCAATACAAAGTATGCGTGTTGCGAACTTGGAGTACATGTCCTTTTGTTCTTTAGACATGAAAATTAACATAAAGTCATCTCTTTGCAACATCTTGATTGTGTCCTCCTCATTTCGGTGTTTAAAAAACAGAATCGGGTTGTAAGATTTTGATTGTAGATCTTTAACAAGAATGCTAATAGATGTGGCATTACCTAGGTCACGATAAGTATTAATTTTGATAAGTTGTTTTTTCAATTGAATTAATTGTTCTTTTTTCAATTAAATGGTGTTTTTGAAAGACAAACTCTTCTCTGTTTTCTAAACAACCACCTTCACCACGAACTTGTCTCAATATTCTGTCACTTGGTACACCTAACGATAATTTTGTTGCTATTTCTTGTCTTACAGACTGGGGAACTGGCAACAATTTAGTTTGATTTAAGGTTGTAGCATTCGTATGAGTGTGAATATATTTAACAGAAACACTGTCTTCAATAATTTTTACCATCATCCTTGCCGGACAGACTGTGTTCTGCTTGCATGAACCCTTCACATTTGTTTTTCCTGCACGACTTTGACCAATGTTTTTAAGAGTGTGCTTTCGTGGTTTACCACTTCTGTTGCAGACATATTGAACGTATTGGTGATTTTTTTAAAGATTCTTTTTGTTGATCTTGGTTTAGAAAAAAACACATTGTTAGTTATTTCCTCATTTTCTTTCCAGGCAAATTCTTCTAAAAGTTTGAATACTAAATTTGAAACGGAAAAGTGTAAAGAATGATCAGCTGTTAAATGATTGACCATTCCCTCAACAGTCTTAAACAATGAATTGCGACCGCTAGCAAGGCAATTCATTAACCGTACTCGACCATTCGGAGTACTGGAAACAACAGTTCCCGAACCATCTGCTCTAGATTTCTTAACTGATTTCTTAACTGTAGAATTAAAGTCTGAAAAACAAGTCTGAATCCTGGACCCTGGTGATCCAGAGTCCTGATCAATATACAAGCCAGCATCAACTACCTGTTCGATCAAAGGAATATCTGTACTATTTGTTGAAGTAGAGGAATTACTTGAGGGGTGTTTAACCTTCATATGTCGTATCAAGCATTGTTTTCTTCAGTTAATGAATGTTTTGCTGTAACATGCCTCTTTAAATTAAATGATCTTTCGCAAGCATATGAACAGTATTTGCACTGCAATGACTTTCCAGGGAAGCTACAATTAATTGACATCTTACCTACATTTTCAAAACCTTTTTGAAATGGAAGTCTCTCGACAATAACTGGGGGTCTGATATTACTATCTGGGTCATTATAGTATTGTTGTGCAGTATCAACATCAGAATGAACCAAAACACTACTCACAGGTACTAGGTTTACAGGGACAGTGGGCCCCTGTACAACCGTACTATCAGAACACCGAAACTATTAACAGGTACACTGGATTTCAGTAGACCAGTATCTATACCCAATACACTTAATCCTAATAAGCCTGTGTCAATAACAACATCTGATTGGTTTGGAACAAAACGCTGATCACCTGAGTGCTGCTGCTCCAAGGCAACATCATAATGTCCTCCTGAAGCAGTTGAATATACTAAATGAACCTGAGCCTGCGCATTACCAACAGGATCAAGAGACGTTGTTGAGATATCAGGATGCTCTGGACTTCCACCTAGAGTAATCTGAATACTAATTCCAAATAAACGACCAAGAGCTACAATGCATTCATGACCAGCATAGACCCCATTTCCTGACAAATGATCTAACTGACGAGCCATGTAGCTTGACAAGTCTTCATCAACAGAATCTGGAACAAAATGATTGCGAAAGTCATCAGCATGATCTCTGATATAACTAATAGCCATCGCCCTCAGTAAGGCATATTCATCTTCTGATCCATACAACCCGTAGCTTATAGCCCGAAACAAACAATTTCCATCACCATACACCCTCCTTCTTACCCTACCAAATGTAAGCACATATTGGTCCCGGTTGACAACTTCAACAGGAACCATTCCAAGATCATCTGCGGGGATATCAAGGGACCATCATCGATAACTTGAAAGTTGAAACATATAAAAGGATTTTTTTTAAAAAAGGTGCTTAAGACACTGATTAATGTTAATATTCTTAATTGTTTACAATGTTTTCCATATGAGCACAACAAAACTACAAGTATTCAATCAATTTAATGTTAATAAGAAACATGCTAATAAAATATCAGTTATAAATTATTCGGTATTATAATTATAGCAAACATGAGATTTGATTAAACAATTTCGGGATTGTGATCATTACAGATAAATCGTAATTTTATTCAGCTTTTACCTCTCTCTTCCACCTGGTTGTGTCTTTCATTTATGTGGGGCCTTAGTAATGTGTATATAGATTATGGTCCATACATTACTGGAGGTTCTTGGTAAGTAGAACTAAAACAATATTAAACAGTTCCAATCTGGCAAGTGTGTTATATTCTAAGCACAATAAGACTTGAAATGGCACTTGAGTTAAATATCCAAGAGCCTAAGACATATCAATATTGTGCCTAAAACCATGTCTGCTGAGCCAGTCAGTTCAATCTACCTAGCTTTTGCTTATTAAAGTTAAAACATTATTCTCAGGTTTGAGTTAAAACATTATTCTCAGGTTTGATTACAGTGTGCAACATTTTAAAACATTCTCAGGCAGGTAATTGTGTAAAATGAAATTCTGATTTGTTTTTAATAAACAAAAGCTGGGGTGTTGACAACGTTGAGTGTTTAACATTGAGATCCTTCAGCAGCATCATAGCAAATTAAACATAAATACACACAAACTGTAACATACATAACATTAGACAGCCACAGATGATCTTACCTGATACTGAGAACTCCCATTATATACAGTGATACTAAATTTAAACAACAAACAAGGATATTTATAAAAGTGATTCACACACTTACATACTTCCAAGGTCTTTCCTAGGGTGAGTGTGGGAGGGGAGTTACACTTCAGGTGATCAATATTTTTAGGGATCATGATTTGTTTGGATTCAATTTGAAGTATCTTTCAACTTGAAACAAAATGATTTGTAAGAAGTTTAGCCAATAAGGAGCTATTCATAGACGGGTATAATGCATTTTGCAGATTTTTTGGTGCTTTTAAGGGATATGGTAGAGAGATCAAAGGATATGGGGTCAATTAAGGATTAGATGGAAATTCGATTTTATAATTAAGGGATAGAGGAATATGCTCTTAAAGGCCACGCAATCTAAGATATAATGGAGCTGCAGTGGCAATCTCATTAAAAACAAATCCTATATCAATATTCATGATACGATCAACTACTGTAACCAATGAAATCGCGCGTTTTATATGTAATTCAGATGATGTGGAGTGAACGGAACAAACGAAATCCGAACATATATCCGAACAAGATAAAGTCGCTGTGTATTAATGCTGTGGATTGCACGATAAATTCGAAGACATGCACTAAATAGATTAGCATGTTTTACAGCAAGAATACGAAGTAAATCATTGTAATTTTTTTGGAGAACATTCAGAACATTCTTCTACCGAGATCATTAAATTTCAACATTAGGTTTTCTATATAGTACATATCAATACAGTTGGCCCGGTAGCGAGGTAGACAATTATTAGTATCCGTGAGTGTAATTTTACTGTGGGTTACGAGCTCAACCCTACGAAACGGTACCGTTATTCTTTTTTCTCAGATCAATTGTAATTTTCTACTTGCAGGTTCCTATATACCGCGACAAAATATCGTTTCAGAAAATCAAGCATAGCCCCTATTAATACAATACAGATTTCTAACAGTTGGGGTCCATTATAAAGAAATCCTTCACAAGATGGTGTAGGTGTGTTTTGTTTCACTAACAAGCAGATATGATTTGATGAATATTCTCAGCAGATGATGTTGATGTCCTCGACACTTTACTGGCATCATGACGTAACGTGGCTGTTACTTTTGTGTTCCCTAGTTAGATAATAATAATAGTCTGGATATTATGAATTTTGAATTGTTGATTTGATGTAGGATCTTTTGATATCAATTTTCTTTGTAATTGACATATTTTACATTAGAGATTATTTAACTGCCGGGATCGATTATAGTATAGGGAAATCCTTCACAAGATAGTAGGAGTGTGGTTCTTTTCATGAACAAGCGGATGTTTACTGAAAAATCACAACACATCCAGTGAGGGATTTCCTATAACTGAAACCCAGTAAATAATGTATTTATTATATTTGTATCCACTGGCATATATTACCCATATAAATCTAATAATAAGATACATATTTTACAGTTTTAAAAGTGGTATTTTAAATGAAGATAGAAATGACAAGATATCATTAATCTTACCGTATTTAACGAATGATAACTGAGAACTTGTAACAATGGCCCTTCTCAAAACCAAACAACTCTTCAACAAAACTCGATTGAAACTACGATTACTATGTAAACCGGTACATGTGTTTTTAAATGAGTTAAACGAATTATTTTAATTTTAATGAGCATTTTCGCTTCTTCCTGATGGCAGGATTTTTACAGTACAGGTTCTACCCAGGAATACTAAAAATCGACTGACCGACCGTCATACATAGCCTAAAATGTGCTGAAAAATTATGTTGAAGCTGTACAGTCCCTATTTTAACTGGTAATAACTCATGAATATAAATGAGTCACGTGTGAAGTAGTTTCAAATCGACGAACACCCCAAAAGTCGGTATATAATGAGAAATCGATACGTAAAATTTCATATTTTTATTTAGCCTCCGTACAGGTAACATCGATAAATATACAGCTCCAGAATATATGTGATAAACAAATAGTTGCCCGGAACGGGATCTGAACCACAGTCTTGCACTTGTAAGATTTGAAAGATGTAAGCTGAACCTCTAAACCACTGCTATTTATTGGTATTTTGTAGCATTTTTAACACTAAATATGCATTACGTAATAACAAGAGCGCGCATAAAACTAATCAAGCGCTAATAACAATTCGATATATGGTTGATTTGAGACGAAGTATTAGTTTCATATTGATAAGATACAGTATTACACCATGCAATGTTAATTTACACGTGCGACAATATGGACAGCATATTTATTGAACCATCTTTAGTTGCGTTCATATATGTTAAGTTATTTTGCCTCAAAATATATGGTAGTTAGTATACTATTTTCTCAAGTAGCGTTGTAGTTCAGTGGATAGAGCACAGGACTTGAAATCAGAAGGTCGTGTGTTCGAGCCCCGAAAAAAGCTAACTTTTTTTTTTCGGTAAAAATTACTGTTACCTGTGTATAGGTACGATGTGCACTGGTCGATGTATATACAGTAAATGATTTCATGCGTGTGTGTGTGTATTTCTAAGGATTATAGTCCCTCCACCTACGACAGGCGTCCTACCTGACGATTATAGGCACAATGTCTGGACTTTTTCAGTCGCAGCACTACCCATTATTTGCTCGTCAGGCAAGGGTTACAAGTGACTACTCCATTTTTAAAGTCTTTGGTTTGACGCGGTCAGGGGACTCGAACCCACGACCTCCCAAATGCAAGGCAGACGCTATAACCACTACACCACAATGCTTCGGTCGCTTAAATTTGCTCGCTTAAATACCCGATTTCGACATGAGCTGGTGAACATGAAGTTACAAATAAAGACACGCCTACAAAGAAGAAATCGATTGATATAGGGCGTCTGTAGCTTTAAAGACACATTTCCCAACTGAATGTAGTCGTTGAAAAATCATGGATAGCATGCTTTTTAACTGCTTACTTCTCGCTGACTGATTACCACAGGGACATTATATTGAGGCCCCATCACAGTTTGTTCTTTTCATTTACTATTACCTTAGTTTTTGATACAAAATATATTGTAACTAAATCGCCGCTTTTTCCGTCCGTCCGTGTGTGCGTCCGTGCGTCACACTTTTTGTCCGGAGCATCTCTCAAAAAGTATGCTTGATTAAACATCGTGTGAATATTAGGACACTGGGGCGGGTCCAAATTTGACCTCAGGGTCACCATTAGAACAAACTAGTTAGAGGACCGGACCATAAGACGATGTTACGTGCAAAATATCACAGCTCTATATCTTGTATTTTTGCAGAAGATTTTTTAAGATTTGTTAAATGAAACTGATAAGCCCCATTGCGGGGGCATTTATGACCCCAGGTGCAACCTTCGAACAAACATATAATGATGCTTCACATAAACTTGGGGTCGTCCGTAGTCGAGTGGTCTCAGGCTTGAAATCACATGTCCCTCACCGCTGTGGGTTCGATTCCCCATGGGGCCAGGACCGTTTAGTATGTGTTTACTATCCAGCTTGCTTGCGGAACGTCGGTGGTTCTACACAGATGCGCGCCCGTGCACGAAAAAATGCCCTAGTTTGCACCTGGGGTCTTCCTCCACCAATAAAAATCTGGAATGTCGCCAAATGACCTTAGCTGTTAGAGCAACTATAAAATCCAGTTTAATGAATTCATATAATATTTGGTTGAATTCCGACAAGCGGTTTTTGAGAAAAAGTCGTCAGAAGCAAACGATAACGACGACGACGGACAACGGACGGACGACGGACGAAGAGTGATTCCAAAACATCCCGGTGTTCAAAAACACTGACAGATGACAACGATTTTTGAATTTTCAAGTCCCGATGAGTTTCTTGCATTTGAGATTTACTTAACATGGCAGAGAAGTAACTGATAATACAGTATATTGTGCTAAAAATGCAAAAACTATTAATTGTTAACACGGGTCTTTTAAGAAAATCCATCTAAACATAGTTGTTTTAACATATATAGAAGCGCACATAAAATGCAAAACGGTTATAAATTTTACTACATTATTATACACTCTATATGGGACGGGCCTCATCCTTTGACAAAAAACTAATAATCTCAATTTCCTTATGCAAATGTATTTCTAACAGCGATGTACAGTTACCTATAGAAAATTGCATGCAGAACAAACTTCAAAAACAATGATTTGTGTCTGGTAAGTGATTTAGGAGTAATTGAAGGGGACCCCCTGTAATCTGAAATCGAAATGGACTGATTGATTATGTCCCCCGTTCGCTCTCTCCACAGCCCTGATTCTTCTAGGCATGGAGTCCAACTGGATAGACGGGTTCGACGACGCCAGCCTCCCCCTGCTACTCTGGCCCAACTGAGAGCAGCCCTCTTGGAAGAGTGGGCCAACATCCCAATGAGGAGGATAAACTCACTCATGAACTCCATGCCTAGGAGAATCAGGGCTGTGGAGAGAGCGAACGGGGGACATAATCAATCAGTCCATTTCGATTTCAGATTACAGGGGGTCCCCTTCAATTCCCTTCAATTACTCCTTAATCACTTACCAGACACAAATCATTGTTTTTGAAGTTTGTTCTGCATGCATTAATCTTCATTCTTAAAAATATTGAACATTATACTCGACATCTTACCTAGAATCATCTTCAAAGTTTACCCTGCGTTTCTTTATCCCTTCAGTAATTCGCTCCGTTCAAACAAACATAAAACATTTATGATCTATTCTCCAAAATAATTTAAAAAAAACTTAGGTTTTCAAATTATACCAATAAATGTTACATTCTAAAAGAATAACAAACAATAGAAGGGTGTTAATTCGCACAGGCAAACATTTATTCGATTTATTACCAACATAATTCAATGGCGATGATTCCGGTTCCTGCTCATCCTGTCCAATGTACCTTATAACATATGAGTTGAACACAGAGCTATAACGCTCTCACTAAGAGATAGAAATTGAAACACTGCGCTTTTAAACACTGTAGCTCTTGTTTTCACTGTTTATTGTCCGGAACTCATCACAGCCTATGTCCATCCTTCTTAGAACGGTACTACAAAAGAACTAAAAATAACAATTGTTAATAACAATTCTTTGAATAATGTCTCATTGTACTATAACATAATTCATCATGATACATAATAATATCGTTTTACTTGAAATATATTTTTCCGCTGTACTTCAGCCATATTTAACCCGTCGGTGCCGTTAAGCATTGTCTATGGTAATACTACGATTATTGTAACTTTATATTAAAGTTCTTAATTACGTAGATGGGTGGGTGGGTGGGAAAAGCGACTTTACTGTTTGCCTGTCGGATTCGAATGACAGAAAAGCTTTTCTGCTCAGTACACGTCAGCGTATACTCGCTTTGCACGTGCAAACGGGTATATAGCGCCCTCTAGGAACCGGTTGAAACCTGTATGAACATGTTCATTGTAACTCGTCGAACTTTAAAGTATTAAAGAGACACTTTCATAAATTAGTTTATGTTTTAATTCGCTCTGGTCAAACAAACATAAAACATTTATGATCTATTCTCCAAAATAATTTTAAAAAACCTTAGGCTTTCAAATTATACCAATAAATGTTACATTCTAAAAGAATAGCAAACAATAGAAGGGTGTTAATTCGCACAAGCAAACATTTATTCGAATTTTTAAAGAGCCGGTACATTATCTAGAAACGCTTTAAATTCCCAAATTTAAAGTAATTATTATTTTTGTGTCCATCAAATGACAAAATAATGACTGTGACTGCCCGACACCTTATTGATACAATGCAAAATAAATACATTCTACGTCGGTCAGACGTCGGATCCATAAAATGACAATATAGTAAGTGTGTCCGCCCGACACCGGATCGATACAATACAAAATAAGTACATTCTGCGTCGGCGTGACGCCGGATCCATAAAAAGACAATATAGTGGCTGTGTCCGCACGACACCGGATCGATATAATACAAAATAAATACATTCTGCGTCGGCCTGACGCCGGATCCATAAAACGACAAATAAATACATTCTGCATTCATCCATAAAACGACAATATAGTGACTGTGTCGGCCCGACACCGGATCGATACAATTCGATACAACACAAAATAAATATACTCTGCGTCGGTCCGACACCGATCCATAAAACGACAATATAACGAATATGTCCGCCCGACACCGGATGATACAAAATAAAATAAAAACATTCTGTTTCGGCCTGACGCCGGATCCATAAAACGACAAAAAAAAATAATATATATATATATAGTGACTTTCCGCCCGAGCTCGGATCGAAATAATTCGATACAATAACAAAATAAATACACTCTGCGTCGGCCTGACGCCGATCCACAAAACAACACTATAGTAACTGTGTCCGCCCGACACCGGATCGATACAATACAAACTAAATACACTCTGCGTCGGCCTGACGCCGGATCCATAAAACGACAATATATTAACTGTGTCCGCCAGACACCGGATCGATACAATACATTCTGCGTCGGCCTGTCGCTGGATCCATACAATAACAGTACAGTGATTGTGCCCGCCCGACACCGGATCGATACAATACAAAATAAATACATTCTACGTCGTATCCGTAAAATGACAGTATAGTGACCGTGTCCGGCGCCCGACACTGGGTCGATACAATACCAAATAAATGCATTCTGCGTCGGCCTGACGCCGGATCCGTAAAATGACAGTATAGTGACCGTGTCCGGCGCCCGACACTGGGTCGATACAATACCAAATAAATGCATTCTGCGTCGGCCTGACGCCGGATCCATAAAATGACATTGTAGCAGTGTCCGCCCGACACCGGATTGATACAGTACAACATAAATATGGTCTGCGTCGGCCTGACGCCGGATGTTCTTTAGCAAAGAACCATACGCATTAATTACTAGTTTTGCTGCTTAAATTTCTCTGAAATTAGAAAAAATATTTTTTTAAGGCGTTTACTTCTGACCATGCTTTGTGGAAGACTGAATTGACGATCCGCATGCTCTGTTGCTATCATCTGAATAAACTATAGACTGGCAGCGAGAAACATTACCCTGTTTTCGGATGTTCAGATTGTCTACGTTATTCTACCAAAATAGCAATTCCTCAATATAGGGATCGTCACTGTTTAATTTAAATAAGTGATCCCAAGGAGATATATACGTATAAAGACCTTGTCATAAATCTCGCGATATTGTCAATAACAGGCATCATTGAAATTACTCTGCCAGTACGTTTCGCTAATATTCGGTAGAATATTAATTATTAAATCAAGAGTCAGTAGCAGGTCTTGAACTGTTTTCTCTGGTATGGAAAGGTTAAATTCAATACTTTCCAAGCAAAGACCAACCCATGTCAGACTGTTTACAGGATCCCATAATGATTTATTATAATTCATGAGTTCTTATATATATTTAATTGTTCATATACCCGTTGACGGGCATTTGTTGATTTACATATATAGTTTATATTACTACCATATCATCCCTTATTTTTAATAGTTTTATCTTTATATATTTACATTAATTTTTAATTACTACTTAATTTCTTCATCTTTCGTCGGTTTTTGCGCACAATATGACCTATTTATGTGTCGACGTGCCGTAAAACACCATTCATTCATTATACTTTATGACAAAACCTGCTTTCTCTAGACTATTCTTTACAAAAACAGAATCTTTTATACATGCTGCCTTATCGCTGATAGTCCCCCACCCATCATCAAGAAACATTACAAATTTTAAACAATTCCATCTACAGTTTAATCACCTCCTTTAATCACCTCCTTTAAAGGGACACACAGCAAAACTTGAAGTTGTTGTGAAGCTTTTAATCAGTACCTTGATTTATTTACCCAGTTATATTTTGACTATAAGTCTTCCTGCTTATAATTATTAGAAAAAGAAGCCGCCGGCTCGAAAAAGGGGATTTATAGCTATTTCTTAATGCGTCTATAAAGCCCGGAGTAGCTCCTATTCTTTCACAAACCTCTATGTTTTGCTGCTCTAAACTACCTTTAACTGTATTTATAACATTTCCGTTATTTGGAAATAAATTTATTTCCTGAATTTTAAAAAATTCTGAATGATCGTTTAATAATGTCATATCTGTACTGTTTTCTTCGTTCAAAGTATTAAAAAAGTACTTATCCTTAATTGTTGTATCTGTTCCTTGCATTAGTGTCCGACTCTCTTTAAATTCCGGTAGCCATGAGGCAGTGGCGGGCTCCGACAAACCCTCCTGCAGTGTCCTCTGTTACCACACCCGAAGCATTTATCGTTTTCGGTTACTGTTCTTTGCCGACGAAAAGAACTGGTCTGTTTGTTGTTCACTTGTTCTATAAACGGCCCGCCGCCCGCTGGGTGTTTTGAAGTGAAACTATCCGGGACCGTGAAAACGCACTCTGGATTGTTCTCATGTCTCTGTTTGCATTCCCGGCTCCTCCGCTGACTCCATATGTTAAAGACAGCCCGAATTCTAACTAGTGTTAAGAACTTCTGGATGTAGCGACTTTACTGTTTGCCTGTCGGATTGGAATGACAGAAACGTTTTTCTGCTCAGTACACGTCAGCGTATACTCGCTTTGCCTCTAGGAACCGGTTGAAACCAGTATGTAACTCGTCGAACTTTAAATTATTAAAGAGACACTTTCATAAATTATTATGCATGGCAATGCGAGCGTCATGTGTAGATATCACCGATTTGCTCTGCATGACAGCTATTTATAACGTGGGGATTTCTCTATGGACTTGTAAGACTTATTGTAAATTATAATTTTTAATTATTGGGTTGTATTATGAAACGGTTAATTTTCCATCTATTTAAAGTTTTAAATTGTCATTATATACTGTTTTATGTTTATAAACAAATTAGGCACCAAATCGTGATGTACTCACTTTAAACACCAAACAACCATAAATCTCAATTACATGTACTTGATTTACTCGTTCATATTTTTGTATTTAACCGACAGAAAATAAATATTATCTTGAATTATGGGAAAGTGGTTATATTACACATGTAGGTCTGCCTGCCCATTTCATAAACTTGCTGGGTGGTATGGGGGGTCTGATGCGTTAGCTTTATATGATTATACCTTCTACGTATTCTTGGCATTTTGACTGTTGGATATCCACAGCAAATGTCCCCTTGTTTGACTCCGAGGTGGGTGAGAAAAGTGGAAGATGAATTATTAACGCCACATCATGGCACCACAAAACGCACAAACTACTAACAAACGGAAAAAAACAGAACATGAATCTGATACTGAGGAACCAGTGATCAATCAATCGTTTCCTCGTTTTCTCATTATCGAATCGGAAAACGGGGAAAAACCTATTACAGATATGTCACCTTTCGTAATCGAGAAAACTGTCCATTCCATTGCTGGACATGTAAAACAAATTAAAAAATTAAAAAACAAAACTCTCCTGATTGAAACAGAAATCTCATTCGGATAATTTATTAACCATTACACAAATTTTAAACACCAAAGTAAAATGCTATCCTCACACCTCTATGAACATCTCCAAAGGCGTCATCAGGTGCCCGGATCTCTCCGGAGTACCTGAAGAAGAAATTATTAACGAGCTTGCGCCACAATTGGTAACTGCGGCTCGCCGAATAACCATAAAGAGGAATGACAAAATTATCAGTACGAATACTATCATCCTCACATTTGCAACACACGTCTTACCAAGAACAATAAAGGTGGCATATCTGCAATTGCATGTTGACGCCTACATTCCAAACCCGTTACGTTGCTACAACTGCCAAGCCTTTGGGCACCACAACTCCAGGTGTACTAAAGAAGAACGTTGTGGTAAATGTGGCGAGTCTGCATTCAAGCATAACGAATCAGATTGTCCTAACGACCTCAAATGTACCAACTGCGGTCTAGGACATCACGCAAATTCAAAATTATGTGAAAAATTAAAAAAAGAAATCATAACAGTTAAATATACACAAAACATTCCCTTTCCAGAAGCAAGAAAATTGATTGAAGAAAAATATAAAATTGCAAGTCCGACCTCTTACGCATCTATTCTCAAAACAACAGCAACACACACAGAATGCAGGGATACAAGTACGCAATACGAACCACAGTCAAAAATTCAAAATACAAAGAATACTTCCTCGGTATCAAATCCAAACAAAAGTCAACAAATACAACTTAACAAACCAAAATTAAACTTTTCACCTAAACTTTTTCATTTAAATCAAACACAAAATCGGCAAGCTCTGGCAATGTCAAGAGCATGTCAATTTCTCAGAATTGGAAAGCGGGTTCTTCTAAGACTGTGAAGTCTAGTAGTTCCCCAGTCGTGAAGCCTAATACTTCCTCGGTTGGAAGGCCTAGTGCTGCTCCAACTAAGGAAGTTGGAAAGCCTAGTGCTTCTCCAACTAGGGAGCACAAGGAGCAGCCAAAGGTGTCTAACGGCCCTATTGAGCTGCATAACAAATTCGAACAGCTCATGGACATTTCAGAGCCAGCAGCTGCACTGCCACTTCCATCCTCTCATGAAAAGTTAGTTGAGGAGCCACTTCAGCTGACTTCTTCCAGGGAGGAGGATTCATCAGTGGAGATGGCGCTGCTTGAGTCTCCTAAGACCTCTCCTATATCTAAGGCCAAAAATAAAAATAAAATTAAAAATCGCCTTAGCGCTAAATAATGGGTAAAACTAATAAGATCATTCAATGGAATTGTCGAAGTTTGAAACCAAATTATGATGAAATCAGCTTAATTTTAAATGAACACAACCCTATTGCCTTTTGTCTTCAAGAAACATTCTTGAAGACAAGTGATAAGGTATCTTTTAAATCGATAATCGTTAATCGAAACATTCCTCACAGACCTGTTGCGTTAAAAACAAATTTGCAAGCTATTGCGGTCAGTGTTACTATGCACAGAGTCATAACAATATGTTCCTTATATTTACCACCTAGTTCTTCACTAGACCCTAAAGATCTAAATCACCTAGTTGCACGATTGCCATCACCTTGTATACTCTTGGGCGATTTTAATGCACACAACTACATCTGGGGTTGTAAAGATATAAACGATAAAGGCAAGAAAATTGAGGATTTCTTAGCCAAAAACAATTTATGTCTTTTTAATAATAAGTCACATACTTATTTACATCCTGCTACAGGCTCTCATTCTTCCATTGATTTAACAATATCCGACCCAACGCTTTTGATGGATTTTTCGTGGAGTGTTGGAGACGACCTCTGTGGAAGTGACCACTTCCCCATATTTCTTGAAAATATCGGCCCTCCACTTCTCGAGAAAACGCAACGATGGAAACTTCGCAAGGCTGATTGGTCTCTTTGCGAGGAACAATTAAAGCCTTCCGTTTTCGAGGATGTCGAAGACGCAACTGCTCTTTAAATGACGGGCATTTGTTGATTTACATACATATTTTATATTACACCTTATCATCTCCTATTTTTTAATACTTTTATCTTTATATATTTACACTAATTTTTAAATAATACTTCATTTCTTCATTTTTCATCAATTTTTGCGCACAATATGACCTATTTATGTGTCGACGTGCCGTAAAACACCATTCATTCATTCATAAACTTGCGTATGGACCTCACATTACATTAGTTGGTAACTACATGTCTATGTGACTAGGAACAGCCTGTGTATATACATGTATGTTGAAAAATCAATTCCCAGCCGCACATCGTCGATAGCTCAGTTGAAAGAGAACTGGCAAGGTAAACCAGAGACTTTGGGTTCGAGTCCCGGTAGCAGCACAATTTATTCACACAACTTCTTCATCCCTAATAAAGTGTAACTTATTATTTTGTATAGATCTACTCACATCCTTCATAGCAATGACCATAACAAAGTTTATCTGAAAGACATAATGTCTTAATAATAATTAATAATTAATAATAAAGATTATTTAAACATATTTCTTTTACATTGATTGCAAAGCAAGTTCTTGCAACTTATATTAATCACTCTTGATAGTTTCCTGGTTAGAACCAATACTAAGCAATGTGGATTAATACTCTTGCTCAGGGATGAATATCATGGCCACGGCGAGATTCGAACCCACGACCTCTCGATCTGAAGCCCGACGCTCTACCACTGGACCACATGGTGACAAATTAACAAAGTGGCAGCATTAACAGGAGACGGATTCTACATGCATGACACTTATTCAGCTTATTAAAATTCTGAGCCAATCCGACACCCTTACACCAGTTTATTTACCCAGAATTAAAGGGTGGATGTCAGGGAAGTGGGTACGGTAACTGTGGTGAATGGGACAGGTGTGGGGGTGTCAGTAGGGCTCATATATAGGTGTCAGTAGGGCTCATATATATAGGTTTATAAGCGTGTTACTACTGTCTCGCCGCAGAGCTAGCTTGCTAGCTTTTATGGCGATACAGGTAGAGCGTCCGCTTCACATGCAAGGGGTCCCGAGTTCAAACCCGATTACATTGGTGGAGAATCCGGGTAGGCATTGTATGAGGTTATGCCCAGATCATTGTATATGTTGTTGCCTATATTTGATGTGGGATATCTTAAGGTTTCAAATATCAAAAAAAAAAAGTTGGAGTATGTAGTAGGGCTCAGTCGGGGTGTATGCAAATAGATAGGTTTATATGCGCGTTACTACTGTCTCCCTGCAGAGCTAGCTTTTATGGTGATATCAGTTGAGCGTCTGCTCCACATGCAAGGTGTCCCGAGTTAAAACCCGATGATTGCCCAAATATTTGTGTAATTATTCCGGCTCGATTAAAGTGGGAGTCTTCTTCCCTGTATGAAGCTATAGGGTCTGAAAAGAGTAACGTTAGATAGGGCTGGGGTGTAGGGTATATTGACTCTGCAAAATAAAATATTATGTCATTGATGATGTGAAAAGGGATATCCTAGACCTCCGGAGGGGTAGGGTGCAGACTTCACTGGGTCGCTAAGGTCTCCTGTGGGTGGGGGAGGGGCGCGGAAGAGGAACTCTGGAAGGAAAAAACATATTAAATTTGCTCGTTTCTATCCTAATAATCCTAAAAAACAAGTATTCATAAGTTTACAAATTTACCAAAACAATTGCAACGAGTAAAGACATTCTGTCCGCCATTTTATGACTTCAGAACATTGTGTCCGCCAGGTTCGCTGCGCTTCTGACCTGTGTACTTCAGCGCGAGGCATGTCGGGAGTGAACTACTTTCACAATGGCGGCGTTAGAAGATTTTGTAATTTCGCGACCAGTGTTTTTTCCCGCTAACGTTAATTGCGTTTTACTGAAAGAACCGACTTGGGTAAAAACAATTACAAGGTAAGTAAGTGAATTCACAATTTCAATTTGTACACCATTGAAAAGAAAATTTAAATTACGTGGTAACAATCCAGCTTTTCTGAAAACAATTATTTTAGTTTTTTTAACATTCACTTTCAACTTCCATCTCTCGCAGTAATCAGATAGAATATCAAGACCTTTTTGAAGACCTTCAGCGCTTTCTGCGAAAATAACAATATAATCAACATATGGCAAGGGAAATAGTTTTGTCATGTATACCTCGATACCGTCAAATTCATTTAAAATGAAATATTCCTCAATATCGTTTAAGAACATTGAGAAAAGAAAAGGAGATAAACATTCTCCTTGACGCACTCAGAGCATGCATGAAAACTCGTTTCTTAACGTATTATTGTATTTTACTCGTGACTTAATACTATTATACATACTTTTAACTACATTGAACATTTTACCTCTTACACCCAATTGTATTAATTTATACCACATACTGTTTCTGTCTATGTAATCAAAAGCTTTGCTAAAATCAATAAACCTACAATACATCTTCTTACCACTATTTATCATATGTGTAATAAGTCCTTGAAGAACAAATTTGTTGTCAGTTGTACTCATACCACTGCGAAAGCCTGCCTGTGCTTCAATATATACATTGTTATTTTCAGCCCAATAGCTTAAATGAGTATTTAATAGTCTCGTAAATAATTTACCCAACATACTTAATAATGTATATCTGTGTCATTAATAGAACCATTGTAGTGGGACGATATATCCTTCTGACCAAGACTCAGGAAAAATACCTGTGTTCAATATAGTGTTAAATAATGTGTATAAATACGGTAATAATTGGTGCGCACCATGTACAAAGTATTCATTTAAATGAAAATCTGGACCAGCACTTTTACCATTTTTGAGCTGTCTAATAGCTTTTAATATTTCCTCATTACTTATAACTACATCAAGTTCACTGAACATAACTTGGAACTCGCCATTTTGAAAACGTTCATTAAAATACAAAACATCTTCATCGTGTTTGAAAAAGGGATCAGCAGGATTATTGACAGATTTAAAATATTTTTCAAAAGCAGACAACGATATATTTGGACATTTTACATGCTTCCTCTCTTAACATTTTCCAATATAGTTTCGCATTCTTATGCCTGTATATTTCCAATTTTTTGGTTTGTTCATTATTAGAATCTCTTTTACATCTTTTTAACATAGATTTATATTCAGAGCGTGATCTAACAAGTACAACTCTGTTTTCGTCTGACTGACATTGTCTATAACAATTTAAATGAAAATGAAAAATAGTTCTCAGGTCTTCACAACTTTCATTAAACCAGTCATTATTTTGTTTACGCTTACTTGTATCTGTACCATTATTGTGCCTAATTGGTTTTTAAATAAAGGGTTTGTAACACTATTCAATTAATTGGAAATTCCTGTAAACTAGATTCAATACCATTCATGTCAACACATGAACCCGTAGTTTGAGTTAAATTATTTAATTGCTCAAAAAAATACATCGCAGTTCAAAGCATCACCATATTCACATCTATGCTCACTATTCCATATATATTTGCAATCTATACCTATATGATCAACTTCATCAACAATATTACCATTCAAAACTGCATGTTCATTACTAATGATGTATTCAAAAGAACATTCAATAACACAATGGTCGGATAAAGTATTGGGATCATGAACATCAAAAGTTGTGAAATTATTATAAATATACAAGACTACACTCTCTGTGTCCCACAAACGTATATTTACATATACCCGCGTCTTTACCGATACGCCCGTTTAATATTCGTAAACCAGTCTGTTTACAGAAATCTAAAAAGGCAGTACCATTGTTATTTATATGGCCTTTATCTTGGGAATATCTCGGACTAAAACTATCTATGGAATATTCATCTGGCAGAATTTCGAAAGATTCGCTTGAGTCAAACACTACGAAAGTAAATCATTAAATACAAAGTCATTTTATTACATTTTTAAATAAACAAATCCATAGTTATGTCCGCTAAACCATCCTACATTGTTACATACCAATTTAAATAATAAGAATATAAAGTTTACTCCAAACATGATAATTAGTACGACTGGTCCAGGCATGATCATCAGTATCAGTCCCGGAAAGTTACTACTAAATTACAAAGTCAAAATATTATTTTTATATTATTATATTTTAATATTCATATTAAATGAACCATTCTGCGTTTATAAAACACATTTAAAAGAAATAGTAGCCCTCCTTTATTATTGATTGGACATGAGGTATGCACACACATCCCGTCTTTTTTACCCATTTCCCCAACAATTCAAAATCGTCCCCGACTTTTAGTAGTCACCGCGAAATCGGGGTTTATGATCTGAAAAGTGAGCAGCTAAAAATAGATCAGCGCAAATCCGATATTCTATAAATAGACGCTCACTTTGAAATTCTTTCTGACATTGTGTCCGCACAATGTTCTTAAACGATATTGAGGAGTATTTCATTTTAAATGAATTTGACTGTATCGAGGTATACATGACAAAACTATTTCTCTTGCTATATGCTGATGATATTGTTATTTTCGTAGAAAGCGCTGAAGGTCTTCAAAAAGGTCTTGATATTCTATCTGATTACTGCGAGAGATGAATGTTAAAAAAGCTAAAATAATTGTTTTCTGAAAAACTGGATTGTTACAACGTAGTTTAAATTTTCTTTTCAATGGTGTACACATTGAAATTGTGAATTCACTTACTTACCTTGGAATTGTTTTTACCCAAGGCGGTTCTTTCAGTGAAACGCAATTAACGTTAGCGGGTAAAGCACAAAAAGCAATATTCAAACTGAATAAGTATCTTCTAAACTTTACAGACATTTCTATATCTCATAGTCTTGAACTATTTGACAAGCTTATATTGCCCATTTTAAATTATTCTTGTGAAGTGTGGGGTTTCCACAGTGCAAACAATATTGAAAGAATACATACACTTTATTGCAAACGTATATTGAAAGTAAAACGTACAAGTTTAGCCTTATCAATAACAGATTTTATAGAATTATTAAATATTGGTTAAAGATTTTAAACAGCAGTGAAAACAAGTATTGCAAAGTTATTTATAATGTTCTAAAAACAGAATGCTGATATTTACCCAAACAAAATATCATGGGTAACCCTAGTTCGCGATTTATTATCGTCAATGGGTTTTTACTACGTGTGGCTAAACCAGAGCAGGGTCTCAGATGTAATACATTCCGTCGGTGTGTTCTTGGGCAAGACACTTTCCCTTAGCCCCGTCCGTCGTATGGGGACGTAAACCGGGCGGTCCCGTGTGTCGGTCTATCCTCCGAGCAAGTTAAAGAACCATAGGAATCTATTCGGTAATAAGAGTAGGGCAGGTTCCCGTATTCCTATGTATCCTTACCCTCTCTCTGGGGCATTTCTAAACCTATACTGTGTTGATAAGCCGTTAAACAACATTCAATTCAATTCAATTCAGATGTAATATAAACGGGTCCTGACCAGAGTGTCGGAGATGGGAATCTTTTCTTAGGTATAATTAAACAACGACTTCATGATAATAAAATACAGTCTTGGCATGAACGTTTAGAAAGTTCATCGAGAGCAATATTTTTTAAAGAAATTGTTAGTTTTGATTTCCAATTATTTCTTTAGTGCATAAACATACCAAAATTTAAAATATCGATGACCAGGTTAATTGTCTCGTCCCATAGCCTTGCTATAGAGTCTGGTAAGTGGCATAGATCTGTTTAAAGACATCCGGAAAAAAAAATATTAAAAAATATTTTTGGAATCGTCCGAGCATGTTCAAATTAAAAGAACTTTTTTACAGCAAAAATGAAAAAGAAATTAAAAATTTAAGTGTGTATATTTTTAAAGCATTTAAAATGAGGAAAACGCTAATGAATTGATTTGATGTAATTGTAATTCCATGTCTCATTTTCTCCTTCTCAATTGTAATGCTTTGTGTTATTTTAATATTGTAATATTTTATTTTCACATAGTCATGTATATTTGTGTGTGGTGGTTTTGTCACGCTTGAAAATGCAAATAGAGCACTTTTTTTTTTGATTGTGTTTGAAACGTATGTGTATGTGCTTATATGTTCACGACATGGATACGATTAAGTAAAATACATCAACCATAACATTGATATATTTATATATGTTTAGTCACCTTCTCCGTGAAATTTTAAATGGAAATTCTGACGTGTTCATATGTTTGTTTCTATTTTTGTTTTCTGTTTGTGTTCTCTAAAAAGAAGTAAACAGTATAACTGTGTTTATTTTTGCATCTGATATTTGTTAATACATGTATGTACGGATCTTGCTACGTTTGTTAAAATGTATATGTATAATATTGTATGATCACATGGGCCTATGGCTTACTGATTTTGAAATAAAGTGCTTCTTCTTCTTTCCGGGGCCGCTTATTTTGCCTCATATTCTTCGATCTATTCAAACAAATGACAAGCAAAATATTGACTTTTAAAGTTAACACTAACTTTTCGAGACCGTTTGTTGAAACCATCATATCACAATGAGTATACCTTATATTTATCATTGTAGGATGGTATAGCAAACATAATTAAGAATGTGTTTCAAATTATACGGTACTGTTAATCATGTACGCGACTGATAATTCCACTAGGGTTCAAATCACTCGCTGTTGTTTAAGCCCCTCCTGTCAATAATGCCCCGACGAAGCTCCAGCTGTCAATTATGCCCCTAAATGGCGTTTCACAACAAAAGGGACGCAACACGTATATACTGCGATTTTATTGTGAAAACGCCATTTATAAGAGATTAAGGGGAGGAAGTTTTGTATTGAAATCGTTTAGTTGAAGCACACGTCGATATTGAAAAAAACACATGCTATGGTGTTAGAGTTATAAAATAGATTCGATGTATATGTTTCTTATATTTTTCCACTATCTACACGCAATTTCATTTATTATGTGCAATTCTGTTGACGAATAACCGAATGATTTGAACCCCTCTCCATAATTGTGCTAACATGATTGTTCATTTGGAAGTCAATAAATGAATAAATGCCATACCCTAATATTTGATTTTCTCTTAATATAATTTAAAATAGTTGTGTAACAAATCAAGTTGATGGTAATACGTTAATAGTTTAGAACTATATCTACAATATATGAAATATAATAGTCAAGAAAGGAGGTAGCACATATACATGTTCTTAATATTTAATATGTTAGCTCGACTCTTTCGAAAAAAAGAGAGAAATTGTCTGAAGTTTTTATGTACATGTAAGCTTGTATCTCCGAAACTGATTTACATAATGGACTAACTTTAGATCATACAGCCAGGTTACGGTCATACACAACTATTACATATGAACTAATTTAAGATCCGTCGTACAAGGTTTTATTTATCCTCGCCGTTGGCAACTAGGCCTTTTGGCGAGCGTTTCAAAAGAAGATTATGCAGTGGAGTCCGGTCCAGTAGTAAATGTCACATCCCTTGTCCAAAGAAGTTTCCTGTAGAACTGCAGAAGTAAAGCTGATAGTGAAGAGATCGAACGTAGATAGACTGTAGAAGATTATATTCTCGAAGAAGATTAATTGTAGAAATTGAAGATATCTACCAATGGGATGACTGCAAAGATGGTAAATAGGTCAATTCCATTTCCGGTTCGAAAGATGTTTAAAAGCTCTCCGACCAATCAGGGCACAGTAGATTTGAAGCTTGTCTAGTGGGTCAATCCGCGTGCACGTGAATTTCCGCGCTGTCATCGCCAAGCAGGTCAATCCTGTTGATTGTGAATCCCGTGATGTTTATGTCTGTATCCGTGGTGGTTATACGTCTCAGTAGAATCCAAGAAACGGCCCCGCTAAACGGCCCTCAGAAGGGCCACGGTACCACCCTAGTGTGGGGTGTATACCTAATTGGAACGTATTGTTGTATCACTGCTCATGACCGCCTAAGTGTGATACTCCACTTTCAACGTTCGGCTCGATGAACCAGCTTTTGTATCTTGGGAAAGCCCTAGAAACGTCCACCGTGCCCGACGTTGATGTTGGACGCTGATGGTAGTCACGTTCTAACAACACTTGCAACGTTCGGTCCAATAGATCGTTGTGTATCGTCGTCCACAGGGCCCGACGTTGATGGTTGACGTTGATGGTAGTTCTAATCAATCGATCCCCTGCAGGACGCGTCGACATCGCTTTATGCAAAACTCGCCCTGACCTTCTTCAATTTAAAAATTGAAGATGAACACGTCCTGCTGGTTCGATGGTCTGAACGGGAATGAGATCCTCTGTTCATATAATATACATATTGCAATTAATCTTGACACTTTCAAAGAGAACTGATTAAGATAAAGCCAAACATATAATTATCACAATTCATGGGCGTTTCAAGTAAAAAACCTTTTAGATAGTCTGGGATTTGGCTACATATGGAATAACAGTACGGTATCAAATCTACAAATTCAAAAGGTTATTGAAAGGATTTCAGACCAATATCTACAAACATGGTATTCTGAAATTAATAACTCACCCAAGCTTGAAACATATGTCAAAATTAAAAAAGGATTTGAGATTGAAAAATATTTAAATTGCGTTGCTAATATAAATCACCGTAAAGCATTAACTAGATTTAGATGTTCTGCAATTGAAGAAGGTCGATTTCGAAATATTGAACGAAATATGAGGTTATGTACAAAATGTAATATGAATGTTGTAGAAAACGAGTATCATTTTTTAATGGTATGTCCTAAATACAGAAATATACGTAATGACTGTTTTCCAAATTACTATTGTTCTTGGCCAACTAGTCAAAAATGTGTGTCACTTATGAACACACAAGCAACTGGACTGTTAATACGATTAGTACAATATGTATATCTAGCCAACGAACTTAGAAATAGTGATAATTAGTGTTTCTATTTGCATATGTGTGTAAACACATTTGCGTGTAATATACTATTTGTTTGTAAATTCAAATATATATAACTTGCATCTTTTATAAGGCTCGAGCCTCCTCGCCAAATATGATATCTGAGAACTATGTTATTATCATGTGTTCTATAAATGATTTATGATGTTAATTTGTTCTCTTATAAATACTTACATGTTGGCTCCGTTATATCCATTCAATCAAACGAGAATTAGACTTAATCCTTGACTAAAAATCGCAATAATATTGATAACATAAGTGGTAATATCCTTTCGTTATGTAACTCAGGTAAGTGTAACAGAGTCACGTGTATTTGTCACTAATTCCTCGTGATCTCAATTTGTATAGTGCGTGAGGTCTGTTGAAGCAAATTAAAAATTGTATTTAATGGGTAAACAACTTAAACTTTATTAGTCGGATAAATGAATGGTTAATGGATGTAACGGCAGTCAGAGTTTCTATGCATTGTTCTATAGTCCTTAAAGATGAAATGTGTCCTAAATCAACAAATCCGTTGTTGATATGTTTTTAATTATTAAATATCCTTATAAATACGATGTTTACAATGCTATTGATGTATGTTTAGTGAAAATATGTTTTTAAAGATAAAAACCGAAAAGGCGAACAGTCATTGCTAAAAAATCGAAAAAAATCTAAGGGGAAAAACTCTTGCGCGAATTACCGGAAATGACGTCATTGGGAACAAACTATTTTTTGTTTACATTGGGACTGAACGCAAAACAGTATACCTTGTGTGAAAATGTGAGAATTAAGCGATGTCAGAGGAAATGCCCGTGATAAAACGGTTACACCATGTGCAACCTTACGATTTGGAGCCAGAATACGTGTCTGAGGACGAAAATACATCGGATTCATCAACTGATGATGAAGTCGTACGCGGTGCAGGTGCAAATGGAGAGCTTGTAAAGACTATCGTGTCATGTCATTCGTTACGTTCAGTGGTTCATTACACTATTCACTAATCTAACAAAATAGCGTATTTATACACTTACAGCAACAACAAACAAAAAAACAACGTAAACATTGTTTTCATCGAAATCTGACAGTAAGTCACCCGCAACACTGCAATATCTTGGTACATACACAATAACCGCGAAATGTAGTATATTCCGAATGAATGGACCTGGTCTATACCTATACATTAATACATGGATATATATGTATGTAGATCTATGGTAATACGAGCGTCAGATTTTTTTTGCCGATAAGTAGACATGGAACAAATATATTTATTAGATATTATCCATAATTGATAAAAAATGAATAATAAATGAAACAGCATATAATATCGGCGCCATAATTTCTATAGTATTATATATTTGCCATAAGTCGCCATCAACACCAAACACTCTAGGAGCGGTGTTTGCAATATGACACGCTCTCTAGTCTCCACGTGCCCCCAAATATCAATACAGACTAATAAAATATTGCGGTGCACTATTGAAGTGCAGCATAATTTGCGTACATACGTCGGTATATCACAAAAGCACGCACCATTTTGGGAAACCTAGTTTTATGATATATTTCCTGTTTATTGCAATAACTTGAGCGGTGTAATACCGCCGATGGCAGACGCGTATTGCACAAGACGGATATATCACATGATATTTGTCGCGCACAAAGAGAGAAAAATACTATGATTTAAATAATATAGCCAAATGTATTATGAGCACGATATAGACAGTTAGTAAGTATACTTACTCATGTATACTTACTCCTGATATACAGATCGAAAACAGACCAAATATATCAAATTACCATAATATAAAGTATATTATTCTATTATACTTGTTTTACTTATTGCACGAGCTAAGAGGCGTTATTGTTGTTGCTTTGCCATACAAAAATACTGAATTAATATAAAAGCTAGTAATATTATTAATTTTCTGCCTTGTAATAAATATCTATGAAACATTTTTTTTTTTTTTCAAATCCATAGCCCTATATATGTTGATAATATATACTCGGTAAAAAAAGTTTTGGACCAGGGTATATAAAGTCATATAAACATATACAATTGAAACAAGTGGACAGAATTTAAGTATCTTTTTTTAGTAACCAAGGCCTACCCTACCCGGTTAATTTGGTACCAGAAACATTAAATTCCAAACAAGATTTGATTTTTAAAAAATATCGCGAACACACAAAGGGTCTGTAAAAAATGTTGTAAAGTCAATTAAAAGTAACAGTTACGGACACATTCGAGTAACCAATAAAAAGATTTTTTTTTTTTCGCAAACTTTCATTGTAAACGAAAATTATTGTTGATTGTTGATCTATTGTGAATTATCAACTGAGATAATAAGGGTTATGGTCGAATGTCAAGGTTCAGCGATCATTGTACGGGTTCGAACACTTCCATGGTCCAAAACTTCTTTTACAGAGTATATATCTATAATACTATTGGCAGAAGAGGGTGTATAATTTAAAATTATTAAAATTAAAATTTGAAAACAAAGACACAGTGTTTATTTCACCGGATTCATTTAAATTTATATGCTGAACGTTCTTAGCTATCTTTTAAAAAAAGACGGCTACATAATATTAGCACCGTCAACTCTTCATTGATTCACGTAAAGACGCATGCTTCTAATTCAAGAGCTAAACATTCACGGTGTATATAAAGATCTAAGACTATACACCTTTCTTCAATTTATCATACGTATACCCGATGAGGTGCTAAGATAATTGAACATAAATTTCAATCTTACTTCATGTATGAATTTCCTCCACAACGCCGGTCGAATAGGCGAATACAACTTGCTTGGAGACGGCGGGGTTATGCACTTCTCATTTTTATAGTCGAATATCGTTGGTACCGCTGTTGATTTTAATCTGCATGGCCTTTTGTTCTCCAAATTCAAAGATAATGAAACCAAAGGATGGATTTCCCACGAAGTCAACTCAAAATGTTTGCTACAAACTCGCGCGTCTTTCGAAGGTTCCCACTTTCTCGACGAGTGGGGCGATTTTCTTCGGTAACGTTTACCCACTATATCATTATCTCGATTAGGGAAACGAAAGAAACTTAGGTTATTATCTTGTCCTTCTTTATGCAATTTTTTTCACCCAGCAACAGCACACGGCATTTTTAACAAGTACCATAAAACGTTATCCTACATAGACAATACTATACAACTCAATGCGACACCGCGAATAGTTTGGTACCAATGACGTCACAGGATCACGTGTCACTTACCTGTCTTCAAAAAGGGCGAAACTCGAAGCGTGTGCGCTATGAGATAAAATTGGCTACTGTGAGAAAACGGGACAAACAATAAGTGTAAGATTTGAAAATATTGTATATTATATACGTATATTTCCGAATATATACTCAAAATACACGCTATATTTCACCTTTAAGGGTTCGCCAATGTTCTGAATTGACTTTCCAGTGGGTGGGGTATTAGGTGTTGAAACCTAAATAACTAGACAGTCTTGAAAATATGCAACACACCTTTCATATTAAACTTTGAGTATAATTCACTTTAGTCATAATGAAACATGTCAATATGTGGGTACTTAATTAGCGTGAACCAAAACAATAGGGTAAAGGACTTCCCTGCAAACAACATAATTACTGAACAAAATAATTGTTTTTTTGGCTTAGATTAAATGTATAGACAATAATTAACAATATGTTAGAGTATTAAGTCGAAATTCAAACCAGTTTTGCAGAAAAATGTAAATAACTTCGTTGACACGTTGAAGATTTCTTCGGCCATATTTTTCATTCATAAAAATATGTAAACAAAAGTGGAACATGGATTATTGCCTAAATTGGTGTGAGAGTCATCTATGCAGCAACAGAACATATATGTGAATCTTGAATATTACCCTAAGTAGATTGCTAAAACATTGAAGACAAATCAAATCACCTGTCAGGTAATCATGGATGTCGAGTTAAAGATTTTACGTTTTCTTGTTGTATTTTCAATGCTTCACCTCGCTGAACAAAATATGACCGATTAACCGATTACGATTCCTACGCCTATCATTTTTTAACGATGCATACTATGGAAATCCGAATCGAATTTTCGAATTTATAATTACAAATTGTATTTTTCATTTTAAACAATATTCTTATCATTTGCGTTATAAATATTACAAGAAAAAGAGGAAAATGAACCCATGCCGTTATAAATACTAAAAATAAGAAATAAAAATGACACTACTTTATCCAATTGTAGGTGTTATAAGGCATTCGTTCGTGAAAACTCGGATAATACCGTCTACGTTCGAAATCATACTTCATAGAAATGATCGGGATGTTGCGAATGAGAAATTTCCGGAAATTAGAAAGTAACGATATTAATTGCCAAATTAACTGATTTTATAATGTTTCGAGGCTTATATCTCTCAAGAATAACATATTTAAGAAGAAACAATACGTTTTCCCCACGCACCTGTTATAAACTGTTCAGATCTATCAGAATACAGTCGCAATAGAGGATCGTTCATGAGGTAAACAAATGTTTGTAATACCGTTCATTCAATAATCATTGTGTAGTATTAGTAGTAGTAAATCTCGTGCAAATAGTATAATTTAAAAGTGATTTGCACTACTTTTGGGGATAAAACACGGTGCAGAAAATTCATTGATTTGGCATAGATGGTGTTATGAAATTCTGTTTTATTAAGTTGCTGTTATTTAATTTTTCATTTTTATTCTTATATATTGTAAACAACATACTGGACTATGGATGTGTGTATTCACTTTCAATAAAAAAGAAAAATAAGTCAATGATTGGATGCACCCGAGGTACTGAAATCAAAAATACAATATCTTTTTTATTAATTACTTTTATTCAAAACACTAGCTATCAAAATGTTTCCTTATAAATGTGACACACTATGTCAGCATTGACAGTTGCAAGAAAATTGAAGTTCAAGCAAAAATTGGCATTCTAATTTTTACCATACCCCACCCACTTTATACTATTGGCGAACCCTTAAAGGCATTTGCTGTAGTTTTCCATGCGCAGCTTTTTTGGGCGACTTCGCTTCTAAAACTATTGGATGGATTTTCCTAAAATTTTACTGGAATGTTGCTTTTGATGTCTAGTTCTATTTTTTGTCTTTTTTTTTTTTAATTTTTTTTTTTTATTTAATATTTTGATTTTTTTATTGTCTTTATTTAAATAAAGGCCTATTATTAGATACATACAATAGGAAAAATATAGCATTTTGTAAAAATTCCAACAAAATTAAAAAATTTAAGCATAATGGTACGGTTCCAAAAACCAATATTAAATCTCAATATGCATGGTGACCTATAAATTTAATTGAATATATTGTCTAATATATGTTCAAATAAGTGCCTAGGAAGTTTGAACAAATTCTGTTATTAGGAACATAACAAAAATATACCATTTCTATATAATTTCATACAAAACTTGGCCTTTTAGCATAGGGGTAGGGTTTCAAATTCTTTTTCTAAACAAGCATGGGGACCTATATTTTTTATTGCATATTTTGTTTTTATATATGTTAAATTATGTGCTTAGAAAGTTAAAAAAATTCTGTTATTGGGAACATACAAAAAAAAAGGAAATTGTATCATTATGGGCTAATTTGTGCATAAATTGTGGTAATGGTCTCAACAGATTTTGTAAACAAATATAGGTTTTACATAAAGATGAGCTTTAAATGTTATTGTAATTAAATGTTCTTTACTTTAATACAATTTTAGCAGAATTGTGACCAATGAATAAATGATTAGACTTCAAAAATATCTTATTTAGCTATTTTATGGACTTGTTCAACTTTTTGGACAGATTGACATGACGGTGGCATTACAAATTATTTTTTAAAATTTTAACAATCATGGTGACCTACCATTATTTTTGCCTTTTCTGTCTATATATATAACAGACTTCCAACTAAATTCCATTATGTTTATTTCGCTCTTCGGGGCATTTCATTTTATTAGATACTGGGACCATACGACGTACGACATTGGGAATACGTTAAAGAAGGATAACTCCATGTCCACCGCCATATGCATGCCATCTTCGGGATGGTTAACATTTTGTGCTGTTGATTTTATGAATATTGAGTTCTGCTCAACCCGGGGCTAGAGGGCGTGAGCGGTAGCTAGCATATTTCACTACCACTCATGAACAGTATCAATCAAACCGAGACTGCAATATTTCGTATGTGTCGTGCTCGGCCGTTTCCAAAGGTCCATTATCATACTCTTTTTTTACTGTACAAAAAGTTTAAAGAAAATCTGTTATGCAGAAAAAACTATAGAAAATGTCTTTAAATATAGATGCTTTTCAAACACAATCTTGATAATGGTAATAATGGGATTTGTCGTTCATCGACATAAATCCTTTTATTTAAGTGGGATTGATAATTTTCATAATCAATTTTCGCAATCCTGCTTATTGTGTGTTTGGCTGCCCTGTTTTTGGTTTATTAATGAGTGTGTAAATCGTACGCTACACCATTATCCGTCTCTAAAGATGCGGCCATTTTCTGCAGGTGGTATCAGGTTACATTGCACCATTGATTTTCCTTCTTTGTTTTATATAGGACGAATGTATATCAAGAGATAAAAAATGCGCATTTTTCTCCGTAGAAACTTTTAAAACACATATCAATCAAACGATCGAGCGTGCAATAAAAACAGGGGGTCATGTAAGAACAAGCCAATCTGTTGAATGACGTCACGTTCTATTTTGACACGTCACAGATAGATTTACCCCATTTCTACTTTCGCTTTACTGTCTATGTCAATTATAATTAAATATCTCAAACAAACACTAATCAATGTTCACAATACATCATTTGGCTCAATTATAGGTAATAATAACAAAAAGCAATCAAAAGTATGCATTTTGTATCACTAGTAAGGCAGGGAAACGTTTTTTATTAGTCACTATTTGACTATACACCACGAAAGCACAAACGCAATGGTGCAATGTAACCTATCAGATGTAAATTGCAAACTTTAGCATGTGTCGTGTTCATTTATGAAAAATAATTACGTAGTAATTGAGATGGCTAATTTTCAGATATTATTGATCGTAAATGTGCAGTAGTAAATGTTCGATGGTTTTGATTTAATAGGGATTTATTCACTCAAATTATGAACATGTTCAACTGGTGATCGTGGGAAAATCAACACGTCATGGCGACATCGTGAACAGGGCGTTGGAGCGGAACAATGCCACCATTAAATCGTTAACTTATCAGGGGTATATTTATTATTTATTTACCAATAACCTGGCCATTGTTTATAATCTACGAACAACTGTCGGTAAGTATGTTGACTAGCCAGTCACTGAATAATCAAGGTGAAGGTCATTAATTGTCCGTAATTACTCCATTTGCATTGCGTGAAAGGGTTCCTTTGTCAAATGAGTTTCATCTTATTTTGTCGACTGACCGACAACAAGAGACGTTTATTTAAGTGGTTAAAGAGAGGTTTGAATATATAAGTATTTGTTTTTACTGTATTAAGCAGGAAATGTACATGCTTTTGTTATTAATTTGTTTGAAATATTTTAAAGGGACACCCAGCAATATTGAAGTGTCCATTTCACGCATTTGAGTCTTGATTTATAAAACCAGTTCAGTGTTATTAAATGAAAAGTGAAGTTTTCATTGGTCTTTCTCATGCCATAGTATGTTTAGGATATTATTAGCGTGATATTGATTCTAATCAACCATTAGTAATAAGACAACTGCAATTTGCTTAACACTATTTATAATAATTATAGTAATATCTACCGGTAATAATGTAAATGCTATGTGTTGACATCTTGGCATTTGAAATGTAAATGCGAGGTGTTTATATTTAAGAGGTTTATTTCAGTAATACAAGATGCCTAAGCGACAATCGGCAAGACCGCCGAAGAGCCCGTATGCGAGTAAAGGACCATCTAAGGCACAGGGAAAAGGGGCACCTGCCGGGAAGAAGGCCACTACCACGTGCCAGGGGTGCATTTGTGCATAGAAAAAGAAGAGGAATTCTTTCTTTGTTAACTTTACTTTAAATTATTAATTTACATCCATTGGGAAACCTGTTCTTGCAACTTAAATTGGCTTCCTGGGTGGAACCAGTACTAAGCAACAGGGATTAAGTCCATTGCTCAGGGATAAATTACATGGCCAAGGCAAGGATTGAACACTGGATTACATATGACAGTGTTCAAATAGTTGATGGGGTTCACATGAAAATAAAAAGTTTTATTTAATGTCGTGTGCAAGGGTTCAATATTTTAGCAATTTATTTCAGAAATACAGTATGCCTAAACTACAGTCACAGAGCCATATTTGCCGTAAAGCAGTCCAGGGGGCCGATGACGACTCAGGACGCAGGAACTGGATGAACCTACCAGCAAAATAGATAAGGACAGCAGGAGCTGGTGGTATCTCCAGAGTTTGTGAGAAGATCGTTAAGCAACTGACGTCTGAGATGGTGGATTGGCTACACATTGTTACAGAAGAAGCAGTACAAGTGCGAGTCGTAGTCGGAATCTGCAAGCGATACGGTTAACGGTGGATGGCAAGTTGTGGCTGACGGAACAGATGTTGCAACGCTTACGGAAACAGGACTCGTGTTATACTTTAGTATGGCTTTAAGTCAGTTGGGTTAATAAAGTATGGCTTTAAGTCAGTTGGGTTAATAAAAAATAAAAAAAATAATAATAATAATAATAAAAAGTTTATATTACTAACTGTTGATTATATTGCATCAATTATATATTTAAATATGGCATAATAATAAGAAACATGCAAGCAACTTCTAAATGATACTGGATTAATAAATTGTGCGGCTAATTTGAATAAAAAATATATATATATATATTGCCGTGTGACCCTTTAATCACTGATTTAGTAGAGCAATACACATTAGAACACTAAATAAGTAAATACAACTCTGGTGTCATTATGAGGATGATGTCAATGATAACTTGCTGCTGATAATGCTCTTTAAGTACTATTATGAAAACAATTTATATAAATAACCTGTTTGTCACCATGTAGTTAATGAACATTAATGTTGAATCAAGCCATTATGTTGGCCATTGAAGTTATGGTCGTCGTTGTGCCCTATACATTTAACTTCTGCTGCTATTATTCACTCTCCAGGGCTGATCATGAAACTATTATGAAAACAATTTGTATAAATAACTTGTTTGTCACCATGTTGTTAATGAAAATTAATGTTGAATCAAGCCATTATGTTGGCCATTGATGTTATGGTCGTCGTTGTGCCCTATACATTTAGCTTCTGCTGCTATTATTCACTCTCCAGGGCTGATCATGAAATTGTGGTTGTTGACAGTAATTGCAGTGATTCTGCAATAGGTTCTCTTAACAAATTTCTGATAAGTATACCTCAACAGTTTTTGTGGATTTCAGCAAATTTTAACTTGCTGCTGCTGACTGCCGCTGCTAATAAGACGGGTTATAAAAGGTACAGCGTTATTTGTCTAGCGATCCACTTTACACACTTATTTGTTTGTGTACAGGGATGTTTTCATTATAGTGGCTGTTGTTTTGTATACTGGTGTATTTGCAGATGCTGCTTACTTATAATTGGATACCTGTCACTTATTTAAGGCTTTATTTTATTTCATTCTCTCAAACACTTCGACTTATATTTCAGTTTGTGTCACTATCAAGTTCACTTAGGGCCAGTCAAAAGTTCCTGACAAAAAAGTGGGTGTACCGGGCGTGATGTTGTGGACAGGTCATAGAGGCCCAGTGTTGGTATTGTATGTAATGTTCCATTTCTTACAGTTATACAAGTTAAACATAAATCACACAGCGACATTTCAAACATTGCGAATGTCAGATGTATCCAAAATATTTGGTGTAGAATTTGGGAATATATCCCCAGAACTGGTTGATACATTGACAATGGATTTATAAGTGGCGCTCCATTTTCCAAGACCTTGGAAGAATTCAGATGCTTTTCATATGGTTTATTTCATGGCTATTCCATTGGTTCGATAAGTATTATTTATCCCGTCATTGTTAAACAAGGCATATCAAATGGCACCGGTATCTATTTAATTTGTGTGTGTGTGGGTGGGTGTAGTGCAAAGGTTTATTGTCTCTCCGCCTTTTAACCGATATGACGTAATGGATGTATTATTCCAGTTGGGATTGTCCCTACCCTATATATAGCACTGAGTTCTGTGCATGGTCACTAAACTATAATAAGCACTTCTATGCTATGTCCTACTCGAAGTAAAACTGTTCTATGCATGACCCATTCTATGCATGACCCAAATTTAATTTTTTAAAACACTTATCGCATCAATTATATATATTACACCTTTAAACCTCCTTTTAATAACTATCTCCGAATAAAGGGAGGCATTTATAAACCAAGTAAGGTGTTCTTGAAGGTACAAAATAGAAATATTGTAATGCCCCGATGTTTCACTTTACTTTCACTTTAGCATTACGCATATTATCGCAGTTTAAATGTATATTCATTGTGTTCATTATACGCATATTCATCATATAAACTTAACCTAGGGATTAACTTACGATTATCATATCAGGTTACCATGTTTTATCGCTGTTATCACTTAAATTCAAAGCAGCAAGCTTGTTTACATTTACGAATGAATCTTTCCGGTAACCATATTGCATCCGGAATTACGATGCATGATGGGATTGTTTACTATAGCAACTATTTGTGCGGCGAATTCAAATCTGTGAATTCGATCTTTTGACTCATGAAATTATCTTATTCCAAGGAGAATATTTGTTTTAAATGTAAGAGTCAGGTTATTTAATCATTATTATATGTGTATGAAACTTTACTTGCGCTACTTTAATTCATAAAAGTGTTTTAATTCATGTTTGAAATAGGCGAGTATTAAACCGCACTTATTTGTATGCGCGTTTAGCGCACAGGAAAAGCGCACATTTGACGTTGCGCGTTTTAGCGTTGTTAGTGCACAGTGCACATTTGCGCACTTGTGCACCGCACAGTTCTATTTGTGCAGTATAAATAGCTAGATCGCCTGCAGATCTAGGACTCCGAATTTTCTTCTTAAGGTAACACATTGTGTGTTAGTTAGGTTGAACTTAGACTTTATTTTTGCATTTAAAATTCGATTATAGTAACTTTAATAAATACATTCAATAGTAAATTTAGAATTTAAAACGATTTACTTTTAGAAGGTTTTGATTTGATATAAATATTTAATATAGAGATTATAATATTTATCAGCATATTGTTAGGGATTAAGTACTTAAAGAGTATTTCTAGTCAAAGAGAGTATTATTATTTATTAAGGAAAGTTGTTATTTGTTATATATTACTGATAATTCTACGTTATATGTTTTCCTACTAAGATATAAATAAAGAGAGGGAAACTTACTTCTGATTTTATACTTTGTTGTTTACCCCTTAGTTTTCAAGAGTTAGATAATCAATAGGATGTCCAAATAAGTTAATTTTCCTCGGAGTCCATTTTATTTAAAACGTTAAACGCTACCAGCACGTAACAATATTTGTCAACACTATCCAGATGTTCAGGTCGTGTGGTGAGGGGTATGTGCCGGTTGAGGGTGGTTGTTATTCACGGGTTCTTAAAAATACCCGTGATTGAATGTGCGTGGAGTGGGTTGTGAGTTGGTAACTTATTTCGACACTCCAGTTTTAGGGTTTAGCCTGGCTGGCTTAAGCCGTTTATATTGTGGCTATAGAGTTTGGATTACTCAAAATTTGTATGTTATATATATACCTTGTCATCAGTGGCTTTGGAACCGATGTATATACCTTGTACAATGTGGCTGTTGTTGGTGGGAAAGCTGCTTTAAATGAGGTTTTCAATGGCATTCAGTCAATCAAAGTCAATCATAATTACGTCTCCTTCATTTATACGAAGATGAAATAGTTTTGCATTCAACCTTTAACACGTGGGTCAGTTTACTTGAAAAGGATACATATTCCTAGTTTATAGTCAAAGGAGCATAATAGAATGTATTTGTAAATTTGGAAATGCTTTAGTCCTAGTCTTCTTGAATAAATAATTATTTACATAGGTGGTCATTCAAAAGCTAAAGTTAATTGTAACATTGAATTTAATTAATGGGTTGCAGAGGTGTCTACCTGTGGTTGGATGCCATTATGGAACAGAATGAACATTGAAACAGATTTTTTATTGAAACACAAAATTCGTTTCTACCGACTATAAATTTACTTCTATGCATGGTGATGTGTATCTTAAATTCACTTCAATGACTTGGTGCCAAGTGCTGAGGACATTAAAGTTGTTATCTCTTGAGGACCACTCACATATATTGGTATTGCATGTTTGAGGCAATGACATTGTTCAAGTACCCTCAGATGAATTAAGGAAAAGTATTATTAAAACACTACATGACATAAACGACTTGATTCCTGAAGTTAAGATTATTTGGTCGCAGATTTTACCACGCTTATATTATGGAAATGAAAAGTCCCATAAAGCTTTGGACAAAGTCAGGATTAGGGTAAATAGTCAAGTTGCAACAGAGGTTTTCCGAATGAATGGTGGATATATTAGATATCCCGAAATTGTTGAGTCCAATACTGGCCTATACAGTGTGGGGACCCTGTACATTTGTCTCATCAAGGCAATGATTTGTTTCTGTACAGAATGGCACAAGGACTGCAGCGTTTTTTAAGTACAGATGCCAGAAATTCGCCTTTAGTTTCTGAAAACGGCCCGCGGCATAAATAAAATGAATTCAAATTATTGTTGATGTGCAGTCACTTTTTTGGCATATATGTATAACCTCTATATAAGGTTATCTGCTTATCCTTCATCAATTTTAAACTTTTAAGTTAACCCCTTATGGGTTATTGTGTGGTTGGCAATATAGTGCTTTACCCAGTTTGGGTCATAACCCATTTTGTTGTTGAAAATATATTTATTTGTATTTTGGCAATTTTGTATGCTAACCAATTTGGGTTGCAAGCCACTTTTGGGTTACTGTTAATGTTATAAATGACCATATTTGGGTCATTTGTTGAATGTTGTCGACCATATTTGGGTCATATGATGAATGTTGTTGTTGGCGAGACAAATCTCTTCGATTGTGAAGTGCGTCAGCCATACCTCCATTTGAGGACTTGTTCTTTTCACTGCTATGCTCTGCTCTCCCCCCCCCCCCCCCCCCCCCCCCCCCCCATTTTAATGGCGGTGCCTCTCGTGGTGCCTCTGTCACCACTTATGGCATGTGGCAGTATGTCGCGGTCGCGGTCACAGCAGTGTGTAGTAATTATTTTACGAGAACATTTGAAGGAAAGCGACTAAATTTTAAATATCTGGCTTTGTGAACATCTGGTCCCAGGGTTCATTGAGTACAGTTTTCATTCACTTCAAAATTTGGTCAGAGCTATGACCATTTTTCAAATTGTTATAAATATCGTGACTGCACATTTGTTATGCACATTATGTTTCTTGTTATATTATGCTGAAGCCATGGCCTTGTTATTCCAATAAATATAAACTCAGTTCAGTACTGAGTCTCTTTCATAGCCCATCGTCAATAACATGTGATAAAATGCCTTTGATAGAACGTAATAATTATAACTGTTCCACTGAAATATATATATTCATTCTCTAAATGAAGTAGGTATGTTTGTTTGTACTCTTCTCTGATATATTGTGTATTGTATTCCGCCTTGTTTAGGTAATAAACATGTAAATGTTATGCCAAATAAAAATATTGAATTGAATTGTTCATATAATATACATATTGCAATTAAATCTTGACACTTTCAAAAAGAACTGATTAAGATAAAGCCAAACATATAATTATCACTTCAATATTCATTATATAAGGTGTGAAAAACTAATTAATGAGTTGCAGAACCAATACAATTAATTACTTCTATTCGACATACCATAATTACATGTTTATTACCTTACGCAAGATTAGTGATCAATATAATTATGATGACCATTCTGCGTTTATATAAACGAATTAACAGAGCTAGTAATCCTTCGTTTATTATGTATTGAACATACGGTATGCAACTCCCTGTCGATTTGCCCAATTCTCCAACAGTTCAAAATCGTCCCGACTTCTAGTAGTCAACCAGAAGGCGAAAAGACGACAGAACGACAGAACGAAAAGACGACAGAACGACAGAACGAATAGACGACAAATGCAGCGTGAAAAGACGACAGAACGCTTTTCGCATGGCGTTCTGTCGTCTTTGAAATGGCATCTTTTCGTTCTGTCGTCTTTTCGCGCTGCATTTGTCGTCTTTTCGTTCTGTCGTCTTTTCGGGGGCGAAATAACGAAAAGACGACAAATGGCAGAAATCAGCCACCATAACAAAACGAACCGGCTACTGCAGTGAGTCTCGGCCAGCTAGACCGTATCATGCATCAAACTACCCCCAGTGGTTACTTCCCCTTTATGTTACAGTAATCACTGCCATCACACACATTTATAGCTGCCAAAATACAGCTAAGTTTAACAGGGCGACTATACCACATGACCTATGACGTCATTATTGCTAATTCTAACAGAAAAAAATTGAAAACAGTCGCCCATATTGAAAGCTTCAGAGCGCAATAAGATTTTTATTTCTTAACCATTTTCTACCAAAGAAAGCGCATTCGAACTCAAAAAAAGGTACGCTATCCTCGACTGATATTCTTTTTTTGTGAAAGTTGGTACTTTTCGAAAACACTTTGGAAAACTTCTGAAAATGCACCAGAAATAATTTGCTAACCCTTGAAGCGTAATTTAATTTTGCACTTATTATGAAAACAATCCATGCATATACCATGTTGTTATCACGAAAACTTCCCCATTATTATTTCACATCAGGTAGGCGAAAGGGTTTTTGGTTAAAGGACCAGTTCGCGGGAATTAATGAATTTTTAAATTATGCTAATCCGTGAAGTCGATTTTTTTATGCTAAATCGTGAAGTCATTTTTTGATGTCAATTATCTACATCTTCGTTCAAATCCTATGCTAAGAGTAAAGCATTTTAATGAAAGAATTTTAATGGACTAGATAACGATTTCCGAAATTTACTACTTTTTATGTCTTCTTTTAGAAAGATGGACAATTTGGTTATATTCATATGCGTCATTCTGAAAAATAAAGTTAAATCTATTTGACTAAATTGGAATTGTTCAGCGACTTTTAATATAGTCAAACTTATACCAGAATATATACCCTGCTTTGCACCGTTAACGGTCAAACACATCTTGTTGGAATGTGTAGACTTTGATGGTACTACAATGCTAATACTATGAAAGAGTTATTTGATACTATAGATTTTAGTCTTGTTTTAGATTTCCTGAAAGAAATCAGACTATATAAATCATTATAATGTGTTCTTATATATATTTACTTGTTTATATACCCGTTGACGGGCATTTGTTGATTTACATATATAGTTTATATTACTACCATATCATCCCTTATTTGTAAATAGTTTTACTTTTATATATTTACATTAATTTTTAATTACTACTTCATTTCTTCATCTTTCATCAGTTTTTGCGCACAGTATGACCTACTTATGTGTCGACGTTCAGTTATTTGGCCGAATGTGTATTTCCATATAATATCATGGTGACCTTGACCTTTGGCCTACTGACCAAAAAGACAATAAGGTTTTTTCTCTCGCCAACGTAAATGTACATATGAAGTTTCATGAGTGTGGGTGTTATGATTTTGATGTTATCGCGCAGAATTCATATTACCATATAAGGTCATAGCGACCTTGACGATTATCCTGCTTATTCCAAAAATAGGAGTATTCATCTCACCAAGGGCAATGTACCTCTCATGAGTGTGGGGGTTATGATTTCGAACGGAATGCCTATTTCCATATAATGGCCTTGCGACCTTGACCTTTTACCAACTGACACAACATTAATTGGGTTCCTACTCTCACCAAAAGGCAATATACCTATGAAATTTCATGAGTGTGAGTGCTATAGTTTCTAAGTTATCACGAGGAATTCCTATTTTTATATAAGGTCATGGCCACCTTGACTTTTGACCCACTAAACCAAAATCAAAAGGGTTCCTCCTCTCACCAAAGGCAATGAACCTATGAAATTTAATGATTGTGGGTGTTATGGCTTCTAAGTTATCACATGGAATGCCTATTTCCATGTAAGGTCATGGTGACCTTGACTTTTGACTTACTGGCTCTAAAACACTAGGTTTCCTCCTCTCACCTCGGGCAATGTACTTACATAGTTTTATGAGTGTAGGTGTTACAGTTTTGAAGTTATTGTGCGGAATGCATAATATTGTGCGGAATGCATATTTCCATATAAGGTCACTGTGACCTTGATATTTGACCTACTGGACCCCAAAATAATGTTCCTCCTCTCAAAATTGGGCAATGCACCTAGGCAGTTGTATGAGTGTAGGTGTTACGGTTTTGAAGTTATTGTGTGGAATGCATATTTCTATATAAGGTCACTGCGACCTAGACCTTTGACCTATTGGCTCAAACAAAAATTGGATTCCTGCTTTCAAGAATGGTGATGGAGTGTCATGAGTGTAGGTGTTATGGATTTGAAGTTAGCATGCAGAATTCATATTTCCATATAAGATCACTGTGATCTTGACCTATATATATATACCCCCCCCCCCCACCCCCTATTCCCCACCCTACCGTTTGGATAAAGATTGAGTGGAGTGGGATTTTCATGACCAGGTAATGGTGGCATTGACCTTTGACATAATACTCAAAACCAATAGGGGCTGTCTTTTCATCACAGACAGTCCACCTATTAAGTTTCATGAGATTTGCTTCAGGGGGAGAGGAGTTGTGGAGCGAACAAGGTTTTTCATTATCGGGTGCCGGTGACGACCTTTAGCTTTGACCTACTGACCTCAAAATCAATAGGGGTCGTCCTCTCACCACAGGCATTTCACATATGAAGATTCATGAGATTTTCTTCAGGGGAAGAGGAGTTATGGAGCGGACAAGTTTTTTTCATTATCGGATCCATGTGACCTTGACCTTTGACCTACTGAACTCAAAAGCAATAGGGGTCGAACATTCTGGTGAAGTTTGGTGAAAATCCTGCGAGAAAAAAGCAAGATACGCATATCGTAGTAGATACCGGATTTGACCAATATGTCCTTGTAAGTAGGTCACAGTACCTGAATCTTTGCACATGACGTTACATGCATCTCAGGAACATTCTGACCACCTGGATCTTCACCGCGTGCACGTCGCAGCGTTGGCACTGATGACACTCATGATGTTTGTATAGGGGTCGCCTTGCCAGCCGTATACGCCATTGACGTATACTCTATTCGCGTGGTATTACTGTAATACATTTAGGCAGGTGTAACTGCCTTTGTAGTTTAGTAGCTTGAGTGTCATTTGACCGAGAGTGAAGATGTCTCCTGCGTCCCGTCAAAGCACATATCACCTGATGGCTACACCGAAGTCGGAGGTCAGATGTCAGCAGTCAGAAGCCGAGAGACACCAAACGCCTCAGCGTTACCGACGCCAAAGACTGATGACAGAAGACCGACGATGGAAGTCCTACAGGCCGTCGGAGGGTATGTGCGGCGCAGGGGTCATACTGTGATGGGTCTGGCCCCAAACTGGGCTACCAAAACATATTAGCCAAGTAGTTAGTTGACAGCAGCAACCACCGTAGAGCATGCCGTCCAGACCCCTCCCACCCCCACCACCCCCCCCCCCTCCACCCCCACCTCACCGCCGCAGCGACAACTACTCAAGAGCAGCAGCGACAAGATACTACGTACTCAACCGAGACGACAGCACCCAGCACTACATATTCAACACAAAACCAAACGAAGCACTGTCCAGACTCGATTGTGCCCATCCCTTTAAGACGTCTTATCGGACTATTTTGCCCATGATGTTAAATGCATATAAGAAACATTTCGGTTGAAGTATGGTGAAAATTCTAGCGATTTTGCACATGATGTTAGATGCATATAAGAAACATTCTGGTGAAGTTTGGTGAAAATCCTGCGAGAAAGAAGCAAGATACACATGTCGTAGCGGAGACCGGAGGTGACCTGAATTTGGTCGAAAGTAGGTCACAGCGACCCGAAATTTTGCACATGGTGTAAAATGCATATAAGGAACATTCTGGTGAAGTTTGGTGAAAATCTTGCAAGAAAAAGCAAGATAGGCATGTCGTAACGGAGACCGGACATGACCTATATTTCGTCGAAAGTAGGTCACAATGATCCAAAATTGTGCATATGATGTTAGATGCATATAAGAAACATTCTAGTGAAGTTTGGTGAACATCCTGCATATAGAAGCAAGATACACATGTCGTAGCGGAGACCGGACGTGGTCTATATTTCGTCGAAAGTAGGTCACAGCAAGTTTGAAAAATGAAGGCCCCATCGTGTTAACGAGGCGAAATATAGCAATTTTAGCTAAATCAAGGGCCATAACTCCGGTGTTACTGGTCCGAACTGGCTGGTTTTAGAAATCGTCCAAGCTTTCATTAATATCAACAATCTGGTAAAGTTTGAAAATGAAGGCCCTATCTTGTTAAGGAGGCGAAATATAGCAATTTTAACTAAATCAAGGGTAACACTTCGGTTATGGTTGTTTTTCGAACTCGTCCGAGCTTACATGAAATTCAGAAAAAAACAAAGTTGAGCTGACAAGCCTTAGATTCAAAACACTTCAAAGTCCTTGACTCCGCCAAATATAATTCAACCGTAATGTCCTGACAATAAGCGATATAAGTCATTATACTGATGAGAATCTAATGAAAAACATAGGAATTAAGCGGACAAGCTTTATATTCGAAAAAAAACAAAGTCTCGTAACTTCGCCAAACAATCTTTCAACCGGAACGTCCTGACAATATGTTTTACTAGACATCATGTGCTACTTCCTTTGAAATTTTGCAAAAAATTGATGAAAAACGTAGAATGAGTTGAGCGTACAAGCTTTAAATTAGAAAATCTTCGAAGTCCCACAACTCCACCAAAAATCATTCAATGGAAACGTCCTGACAATATGCACTACTAGACATCATACTGACACTTCCAATGAAGTTTCATGTAACTTGACCGGACAGATAGATGGACAGAGAAGATGGCAACTGTATCATCCCTCGAACATTTCGGGGAGCATAACATTCATTCAGCTGGAACTGACAACATCATGCGCAACTAAGATTGGTACTGGTCATCCCTGCCGGCCCTAGTCTGGATAAAAGTTTGTGCATTAAAACCTTTAAAGGGTCATAACTCTGCCAAAACCATTCAACCAAAACATGGCAATAATATGCATAACTAGGTTTGATACTGATCATCCCTGCCAAGAGTCACTGAAATCTGGCCAGGGGTTCAGGAGAAGGCTAGTCCGGACAAAGTTTCTATATTACAATCTCTGCCAAAAATCATTAAACGAGAACACCACAATATGTGCAACTGGTACACTCCTGCCAAGTTTCGTTAAAATCCGGCCAGGTGTTAGGAGAACTAGCCTGGATAAAGTTTGTGTATTAAAACTTTGAAGGGCAACACATCTGCCAAAAGTCATTCGACCGGAAGACGTAACTAGGCTTAGTACTCATCATCCCTGCCAAGTTTCGTTGAACTCTGGTCAGAAGTTCAGAAGAGACTAGTCTGGACAAGTTTGTGCATTAAAAAACTTTAAATGGCCATAACATAACTCTGTAGAAGATTATTCAATTGTAACATGGCGAAGATATGCACATCTACGCTTGGTACTGACCATTCTTGCCAAGTTTCGTTGGAATCCGCCCAGGGGTTCAGGAGAAGTAGTCTGGATAAAGTCTGTGTATTAAAACCTTTGAAGGACCATAACCTTGCTAAAAATATTCAACCGGAACATGGCGAAGATATGTGGAACTAGGCTTGGTATTGATAATCCTTGCCATGTTTTGTTGAAATCTGCCTAGGGGTTCTGGAGAACTAGTCTGGACAAAGACTGTGTATTTAAACCTGTAAAGGGCCATAACTCAAAAATATTCAACCAAAACATGGCAATAATATGCACAACTAGGCTTGATGCTGAACATCCTTGCCAAGTTTCACTGAAATCTGGCCAGGGGTTCAGGAGAACCAGTCCAGACAAAGATTCTGTATTAAAACCTTTATTAGCCTGAGAGCAGCTTCTGAAAAGAGGCATAGCAAATAAAAAACGTAGCCTACCCCATTCGTAGAAGGTTTGACCTTCTATTCAATTAGTTGGATGCCTTGGGCATTTTCTGAGACCTGTTGCAGTCATGAATTGTGGTAGCACAAAGTTATTCAACATGGCGTCCAGGATGGCCGCCAAAATGTGATATACAATCTTAATAATTGTTTTGTTGCATACAATCAGGACCAATAAAGGTATTATTATATACATTTACAGGTATGTGTATCTTAGATAGATAAATTATCTGACACAAAATTTAGTAATGTATGGCAAAGTTCAAGGTCACAGTCAAAGGTCAAATTTGAGCTTTTTGGGTGTCTTCTTAGTTTATTTTAAAACATACCAACAGAGCTATGTCGAAGGTTTGATACTTGATCTTGTTAGAGTAACATACGAGGAATATTTCTAACCCTGTTGTAATCAGGAATTGTGGTAGCACTAAACAGTTATTCAAGATGGCCGCCAAAATAGGACATAGTCATGATAATTGCTTTGTTGCATAACGGGTGTACCTATAAAGATATTATATAAATTCACAGATTTGTGTATCTTATATATACAATTTTTCTCACCAACATTTTGTAATAAATGGTAAAGATCAATGTCACAGTCAATGGTCAAAGGTAAAATTTTAGCTTTTTTAGTGTCTTTGTTTTCTCTTGGTATATTTTAAACATACAAACAGAGAACTGTAGAAGGTTTGACAGTTGATCATGTTAGATTAACATCCCAGAAATATGTATAGCCCTGTTGCAGTCATGCATTAAAAGTTATTAAAGATGGCGTCCAAGATGGCCACCAAAATGTAATATACAGTAATCATACTTGCTTTGTTGCATAACATTTGGAACCAATAAAGATATCATTTTAAATATGTACAAGTACTCATCCAGTGCAACATGTATACGTCACAGTCAAGGATCAAAGGTCAAACATGTGCCCTGGTCAAAGTTAAATAGGAATTGTAAGGCATACTCAGGTATGACCTTAAACTCATAGCAAAGTCCTACATGTATGAAATATATCTTAAATGTCATTTAACCGCTATTTCTATTATATTGCTGTTTTTGTGTGTGTTTTTTACGTTCAGTTGGATGTTGGAAATAACAGTTACAAACATATCACACATAATTGCAAGTAATCTTGAATTATATCAACTTGTAAAGCTAATAGTGAAATACGTGTTACTTTAGAACGGAGACGCCTAAAGGAAATACTATACATCTATAATAAAACATTTGTCTTCTTTTACTGCTGACCAAAATGACTGTACTTCTAGTTCATACCTTCAATCACAGCAATATACATGTACCGGTATATCAAATACAGTTCCTTGAATGCAACATTTTCTGTTCAACTTTTCTATAGATGTACTTTTAAATATCTTACTCTGATTCCACTTCTGAGACATCTTCATCAAAAACTGATCCTTTAATATTTTTACATTTGACCTGCCATGCAAAAAAAGTGAAGACTATATCGTTTGTCTGGCATTGACAAGGTTTGCCTGGCGTTGGCAAAGGCTCGGTCGCTCTACATGCTGATTCAAGACGTCAGTTAATCAACTTGTGAGCAGACTCTTTGGACATCTAAAGTGGTTTCAAATCACTGTCTGCTATGTTCCAAACGTATCCGTTTGGAGATGGAACATTTTGTACTGCCTGTGATAAACTTGTCCAGACTAGTGACTGAAAATTAGCCCTTTTGATATGATAATTAAGGCTTTTAGGTAGTATATTTTCATTCATGTGCAAAACAGCCAGTATGTAATACCGTCTGCAATATCCCCAACGTCCTTTGAGAAATGTAAAGCGCAAACAACTTTTCACAGGCGAGTGCATATTCCGAAGATAATACCTCATCTTTTCCTAGTGCGAACAAATACTGCCGATAGGTTTCGGACATATCTAACAGATTTAGATATTTTACCTTGCCATTTCCAGATAATGCGTTAATATATTTCTATCACCGCCCGTTATTTCTTGGAAACCGGGACGTATAGAGCATAGCGACTGTATATCCTTCCTATATATGTCCCGGTTTGTATTTTTTACTGTTCGGAATCACGGTTAATTAAAAGTTAGAGAGTCACATGTGTATACATTTAGTACGGCAACATCGGTATCGGGTGAATTTATAACTACTCTTAACAGAGTTTTCAGAGGCAAGCCAAACATTAAATAGCGAGGGCCTCCCAGGGGTTTTAGGGTCTGGGACACATGGCAAATTATTTTTAGGGATCTGGAGAACATTGGTATTTACTTTAAGGGATCCAGGGATCAAAGGCTTACTTTTAGAGATCTAGGGAACAGTATCCTAAAATATAAAAGGAAAATACCTAATTTTACGAATACTTGCTATAATTTACTTTTAAAACATGACATTTGGACTGCTGATTACTGCTGACTGCTTTGGACGGCTTTCAGTATTAACTTTTAGAATGGTTTTTCTTCAATCTTGATCAACAGGACGCTCTTACTTCAGAAAAGATCAATCCATGTGTTTCAATGTTTAGCTCTACTAATCACCGATTACAGATTAGTAGAGCTTCTGCCGTGGTGCGTCGTCCGTCTATCTGTCCGTCCGTCCATAAACTTTTTTGTTGTGATTACTCATCTAAAATTAATATGAATAAGGCACTTCCGCATAGCGAGCTCAACTCATTAAAAAAAACACTGGAATGCAAATGAAAATAATCATCAGCACATTAGGCCTATGGTAATTTAGAGCCACCTCAGTGAGAGGCGAAAAATACAAATTAATCATGAAACTATGCCCTACTCGTCAGAATTGTAATAATTATTTAACATGCAGACAGGATAGCCTTTGGTAGTTTGGACCTTTTATTTACCATCCCCATCAGACGGACAAAGATGCTTGACTTTGAATTTAAGTGATGTTCACGCACAATATATTAATGATACGGTAACAGTTTCATCTCATTATCTGAAATTGTTGGACAGCTTATTGGAATGAACACTAAAAGTACAACAGTATTCACACTGACCTTGAACATGTAAACATTACTTTAATGTGCAACACACGGACTATTGAAAACACATAGGCAAATTAGGTTGCGTGTCATTATTTTAACAGCTAATTATCATCTATGAAGTTCCTAGGTCTTTACTCGAAAGAAGAAGAAGGGGTTTAGGAGTATGACTGGACATGAAGACTGCATGACTTTGAATAAAGGACCCATAGATGTGTATGCTACTTACCACATGGACCGGACAAGAACATTTTTCTTAAGGGCAATTGTTTTTGTTTGTTTGGCGTGTAACGTCATTTTCTAGCACATTTTAGGCTATGTATGACGGTCAACACTTTTTAGTGGTGGAAGCAGACCACTCACTTATTCCTGGTTAGAAGATGTAAGACACATACTGTATACTTCCCGTCGTCCATAATAATCGACACTTACAAGTCGAGCTCCCAGTGGGATTCGAACCTGCAGCGTTGAAATGGTTTTCAATGCAGCGTCTTTACCCTCTTAACCACGGATGCGCTACAAAATATCAAATCATGTCTGGGTAACATACTTGAACTCACTCACTTCTCACCAATGGCAATAGACGAATGCAGCTCGGGTTCGTTGTCTCTGCATTTGACGCGCAATTATTTAACTTTCCTTGTAACTATATAAAAAAGGAGTTTATTTTGTACTATTTTGAGATGGTGGTAATCCGACTGATTCTTGACTAAGTAGCTTGTATGTTTTGTTTTTGTTTTCAGCGATAATAGAATTCTATTGTTTTCAATGATCTCTTGTGGAATGTCATAACTTAATATCAATTTAATTACTATATAACTGATCATTGGCCACAATTGATTGTTTGGTACATCACTTATTCCCACTTTTGTATCCACCAACCACAGAATGAGATAACTGCGCCTCATTATGAGAACATGTACATCCAGTACTTTTTAGTTCGGATGCAAGTTCAAGCCATCCGTTGCAGGTTATTAATGCTGAGTTCTACTATTAAAGCAGAACGCAGCCATAAACAACCACAAACTATGGAAGACTGACGCATACTATATTATTTTCTTGGACATTTTTGAACATTCAGGACATCTAAGGATGCAGCTTAATTAAGGCAAAAATGGCACTGAAAAATATAAAAGAAATTAAAAACAACAACAAAAAAAAGACACATTTTCAAAACACAGTTTTAAAATATTGATAGCATTTGTCTAAAACGTCTTAATTTTTAAACGGTTGTGACACAGCATGGTAAATTTGACTATAGAGATCTTACTTGCACCACTGAGTGTTACAATTGCCCATGGGAACGCGTTTAATTTCTTAGCCTTGTCTTTTTGATGTGGACATAAACTGTTTGAATGTTGTGTTACATTTACGTCATATTTAGCACATGTTAGGCTATATATGATGGTCTATTTTTTTTGTGGTAGAAGCGGTTCCATTTTTTTCTTGGGTAGAACCAGTACTGAATACCTCCAGCCGTCCATGATTATTGACACTTTCTCACTTGACAAGTCAAGCTTACAGTGGGACACAAACTTGTAGCTGTGAGAGACGAGAAAGGTTTAGACACAGCCTCTCTACTATCCCGGCCAAGGATGCGCCGGACATAAAGTGGGCAGTCCCGTGCATTGAAGGCTATATGATTCCTATATATCCTTCTCCTCTGTCTGGGGCGGCTCTAAATAACCTTAGATAATGTGTTGATACACCATTAACAAATATATGTTCAAGAAGATACTGTTTAACACTGCAAAAAGGAAAATATTTCCTGTCAGAGGGATGTTAACAAGCATGTACTGGAGTCAGGCAAATGAAAAACTAGATTAATCCATTGAAGAATTGATTTTTTAAGGATTTACTTCAATATTTAGATCTTTCGACAGGCTATGCAAAACATAAGACTACTTTAAAGTGTGTGAAGTCCGAGACACTTCTCGCTAAATTTAAACTAGCTTATGTTTTTCATAACCCGCAAAAATATAGAAATATTGAATTTAATCGTTTTATGTACTTGGTAACAGTGACGTTGCCAACCTTGCACGCTTTTTTATAGCAACTTACGACAGTTCTCAAGTTAATCAAACGAAAAAACTATACCTTGTTAACTTTAGCTCTGCCCAAAACGTAAAAGTGTTATTTCACTGGGAATTTAAATGCAGCACATAAACGTGTTTCATTCAAGGTCAATGCAATAGAAATGTAAATATTGGGGTTTGAACGGTGGTAGTGATTGAAACTTTACCATAAATAGCTTCATGGTAAATTTTCCATTCACTTTGCGTTTATGGTATATTTGCCAACCACTACCGTCCTTAAACCCCAGGAATACCGAAAATTAGTGAATCAATACTTAAATACACATTATTTACCTGTTGTTATAGTATCAATAAGAATGTGCATTGGGAGGTTGGTAATGATAAAATCATAAATAGTGCAAGAAAGATAAAATATCATCAGTGTATTCAGTTTAGACCACAGAACAGCCATTTTCTATTCAGGCACACCATATTGAGCAATTAGCTCCTTAAAGTATTCGAAATTAGACACGTATATAATTTTTTCAAAATTGTGCTAATAAGCTGCAAAAACGAGGTATCAAGATCCAGATTATATCATTCATCTGCCAGTGAGTTACTAGTGATGGGCAATCGGTTGAAACTTACAATGCCTTATGGATAATTGGTTACCATTGATTGGATGTAACCGATCAATCATCTGTTATAGTCAATATGAAGTATAACATGTGCATTTTAATCTGTGTTTCAGGCCTTGAACTTAGAAAATTGCTATTAAAGTATGTATTCTTTCCTGTCTTGTTTCTTATGGCATTATTATTTTTATTTTAAACAATAAAATAATTCCAGTTGATATGCGTTTAGTTGTGTATATTTATGATATTTCTGTATATGCTCATTTTCACCAGAGTACAAGTGTATTTTCTGACTTGTCTCCTGGCTGGATTATCATGTTTATTTCTATTTTTAACATTAATTCTAACACGACCTGCGCAGTCTTTCATATACACAAAGAAGAGAGACCACTGTATGTTATTCTATGATAAAATACAGCTGTTCCATTAATTCCCCGAGTATATTTCATCTGTTGGAAGCGTCACGTTACATGACACCACTTGGTAAATACATGTATACGTCACGAAGACAAACTCAGTAATTTTAATGAAATGTTAATTACAACAAACTTGCCATGTTCCCAAACCTTTCACACACCCGATATAAACCCATCTGAGCATTTGCATCAGTACATATAACACTAATAAGCTTCTTGAACAAGCATACAGCGCAAGCTATATGACGTAAGCAATGACTTAATTGTTTGTCCCGTGATACTAGTGTATTTAAGCATATTGAACCGCGCAGAACTTTGCATATGGGGGCGCTCAATGGAAAAGCCTGTAAACATAGCAGCCTGATTACCTTGACCTCCGAGATAATATATTGTGCCCCACAATAGCGTAAAAAATGGGGTTATAGTTATGTTAGAATCGAATAGAATCGTTCCGATGCGAGTAATTAAATCACTTGTGCTAACGCACTCGTGATTTAATTACTACGCAACCATCCGAACTCCTAACTGTATTTAATTCACCGATAAAACACAGGTACGTATGTATTATATTTTATTTCCCCATAATGAAATACCAGTATTGGGATCTACTACGTATTCATCAGATACAGATCAGATTATTTCTTAATTAAAATGATTTTATTTGCCACTAGACTGTAAAATTTCAGGACACTGTTTTTTATTGGGGGTTGTGGGGTGTGGGGGGGGGGGGGGAAGGGGATGGAGTGGGAGCCAAAACATACTCTGATCACTCCCTCCCCTCCCCCACTCCCACACACTCAGATTATTGGGCCCCCACCCCACCCCTGTTCCTACGCCAAACCATTTTTCAGAACATAATAAAAAGAACTGAATCCTTAAGCACCGTTCAACATCTGAGTTCTAAATAAAAACGCGCACATTACTTGGAAACTTGGCAACAGCAGACTGCACTGCAGTGGTTAAAATGTCCCCACCCACCGACTTTGCCGTAACATCTATCTACAGGCGCGTAGCGTGCCATACTCATTTACTCACGTGAGTAAACTTTTCAAACGAAGGCTCAAAAAATATATACTCGAAAAACGCAATTTTCAGTTCTAAGGTGAATGAAATGTAAGGAATAATGGTATTTTCGACAGGATTTAAATCTTTCATCCTGACCCTAAAATGCACCAGAAGTCACGTACGAGCGTTTATTGGGGGTCCGGGAATTTTTAAAAAAATAAACGAGACATTTACAATGGTAACCGGCCAACTGGCAGTGCAGCAGCAGCTGAAGCTTTTCACGCGCACACACCTCTTAACTCACTTTTGAGTTTCAAGTGTTTTAACACGAAGTAGTCCCAATTTGCACTCACGTGCAGTTACGCGGAAATTGCAGTTGTCTTTTAAAAAACGTTAGCTTAAGCCAATTTTGAATGCAAAAACAACACAGACAATGAACAAAGTAAGTTTATACGTTAAACATCCCCATAGCATTCGTTTTGACTACTACTGGCATATTTTGCATAGCCTAAATCGCTGTTCAAATGTGAAGATTGGACATTTTGAGTTTTTTGAAACTGCAAAATTGCCGATTTCTCAAAACGGTCACAAAAAATGGGTAGTCACCAATTTGGCTTAAATTAACAGGAATGATAGATCAGTACCTCTACTACCTTTCCTGAAAATTTCGGCAAAATTCATGACTACCCATTTTTTGAGACCGTTTTGAAAGATGGTCACCCTTTTTTCTCACTCAAAACACACATTATTCAAAATGGCGGCTACAAGCTAAATAAGCAAAACTGAAAATCAATAACAGAAACGTAAAACATGAATATTTTCTACTCCCGGATATAGTTATTTCCTGCCCCGGATAAAATGTCAGTAAGTCAACCTTTAAACACTTTTCTGCCTTTCCTTTAGCATGTTTACGGTAAAAATCAGCGGCTCTGGGCGCTTATTAAAATTCGCAACTTTACTTTTGGCCGAGTCGGCAGTAATTTGTTGTGTTGATTTACGGTTGAATACTATGGATAATTGCAAGTGAATACTTCACAATTCCAGGATTTAATGAGCAAAAAGACAGACCTATTCATGTGTTAACTATTGTTATGGGTGAATGATGTAACAAATAATTGTAGAACATCTACTGTCAACGCCCGAGTCAAGGTCATGTCATGTAGACCACATGAGTCATGTCACGTTCGCCTCGATTAGGGACACCGACAACTTTGGTGAATAGACATATAGGAAAAACAAAGGTTGAAAGGTATGTACAGCACTCGGTACTGACCCATAAATGTGTTTTATTTCGTGCATGTTCATGTTTAGTGTCTCGATCCGTTAAAATTTAATAATAGTATAGCACTGATGTATTTAAAGTGTTTCCTTACCTATACATTGTATCCGTATACTGTCAGGTCTATATATTCTTCGTTATGTTGGTGATTCTATTAGGTTACGTTTAGACGTCTTGTCTCTTCAGCAATGCCTTCTAGAATGCTGGATTCCCTCGAGGCTCGACCAATCAGAGAGGTTGTTTTGGCCTTCCGTCATGGCAGTTGGCGGGAACGCACCGGCTACCCACATCACCAGGGATCGGAGCCTCAAGGACTTGATAAGCCCCCTATCGACAGTCACTACACTCCCCCCTACTTTATAATGATGGTCATTCTGCCCAGGGGGGTCCCCCTCACCCCACTCCAGCTCTGAGCCAGGAGTGCCACCGGTGAGCGCTAACTTCCCAATTTTGACATTAAAACCCTGTTTACTTAACCGTAGTCCTGACTGTCGTGGTCCAACATTTCCCATATATTTAGACACTGGCACGTGCTTTGAATCTACCGCCAACCCAATGACCTTGGGCCAGGGCATCAGTGGGTTTCCAACCCACCGGGGTGCCCTGCAGCCGCCTCGGTATCAGATAACATTATTAGTTTAATAAATATAATTTAACATGAAAAAAACCCAAATTTACCCAGATGACCCATGTTGACCAAATTTCAATATCGCAAAAATCACCCTTTTGACCAAGCCTTAATACCCACCCGCAATATTCCCCATGACCCTGGTGACCAACACGTCTCAACCCTGATTGGATGTCTCCTAACAAATTGATTTGATCCCGGTAACCAACCTAATTTGATTCACTGATTACGGTTTCCCACCCCCTTGTCCCTCCTGCGTAATTCACTGCCGAAGGTACAAACACTGGGCGTTCCGCACGATCGCCCTCAACAGGGCACCCGCAGTGGTGCCCCGCAGAGTAGCGACGGCTCTCGCCACCTGGCCTATGAAAGCCGGGGTCGAGCAAGCGTATCCCGGAAACGGAAAGTATGGTGCATCCGTCTCCAGGAGCATCCTGTCGTCCCTGATGGCTCGTAGGGCCGCTAGCTGTCCTTCCCCAAAGCGCTCCACTATTTTAGTGAAACCAAAGTACGCGTTGGGGAAAGCTTGACTCCACAACCGGGCCTCCTCCAAGCTGCCCGTAAAGCAGTGGAGGTGGATCCGTTGCTGCGGACGTAGCAACATTTTTGCTAACCCTCGAATGACAAGGGAAACCCCGTCAGCAAGAGTCCCCTCCTGCCCCCTGAAGTGTACTACCAGTACCTTTTCTAGGGTGACCAGGGGTAAGACCCTATGTCTCCGCCCTCAACTAGGGGCGCCTCCCCAACAGTCTCTCTCTCAACAGTCGACTTCCAGCTCGCCACCGGATGCCGGACCACCCCCGCACCAGCCTCATCCACGGATAGCTGGACCAGGTCTCCTAACCCAGCTATCTCAGGGATGGTGGTGTCCGCGTCCAAGGCCAACAGCGCGGCCTCACCTCCTTTCTCTCCGGACGATAAATACCCCTCCATGAGCAAATCTGAGCCCCCGGGGACCTCCTTTGCCTCGCGAGGCTCCCCGAGACTGGCTTTCTCGTCCACTCCCCGAATGGGGCCAGACTCCTGCGACAGGACAGAGTCCCGGCTGGGTCCTGAGCCGCCCACACTACTCTGCTCTCCAGGCGGAGTTCTACTCTACTCCGCCCCATAGAAACATCACTGACTACCCGGGGAAAAGACGGGTCCTGCAACATGCGCATGTCCCGGCTGGGCCCTGAACTTTCCCCCCTCTTCCTACGTTGACCCCCGCCCACTGGGGCGATATGAACCCGGATCCAACTAGCCTCTGCGGCTTGAAGTTGATCCGCCTCCCGCGCCACGGTCAACAGCCAACGGGAGTTACCCGCTTGGCGGGCCAACCGTACCTGCCCCAACAGGGCTTCCTCTTGCTCTCTGTCCTGGACAAGGCAGTACCTGCCCTTGATTCCCTGGACAAGACGAGCAGTGGTCGGTGGCCGTCTCCACTTCCGTCTTGCACAGCCTAGCATCCTGGCGACACCTGGACGGAGCACCCGCTCCCAAAATCCCAGGCCGTCACTTCAGGACAGGCCACCTCACCTCTTGGTGACTGGCCCCCTCCCGGATCCCAGGGTACCCACGGTTCGTCCCCGTTTGCCCATCGGTCCTGCTCATCCCAGGGCCTCCAAGGGTCTTCCTCATCTGCCCCTGTATCCGGCCCGTAAACCATATACCCTGGATCCGGTTCACCCCATTTGGCTCGAACCTCTACTTCCGGTTCTACTACCATCCCTCTAGGACCGCTCGACCCTTCCAGTTTGACTATCACTTGGCGGTGACAGCTGCTTTGTTCAAAAGCCTCGCTCCCCTGCACCTCTTGCGGATCCCACGGAGTGATCAATTCCGCATCCCAGGAACCTTTTCGCTGACATCCCGTCCCCGCACAGTAGTTGACATTCCCACCTAGGTGGTCGCCCGCGACCCCTTGGTGCACCCCCGCAACTCCCTGCGCTCCAGACGCCGCCAACGAAACCGCTTCATCCACATCTCGGATGAAACACCCCCAGTTCCTTTCCGCCCTGACGCAGTACTCACAACCCCCACATGGCAGTTCCCCTGGCTCAACTCCGGCATTTAAACGCGTTGCATTATCCCGATACCATTGGTATCCAAGACATTGCATCCGCAGTCCCGCGTTTCTTGCCACACACTGCCCCTGGGGTTCACTAACCTCAACAACCAAGTCAAACTCGTCTGGTCCATTCTGCCCACATACGGTCGTCCTAGAAGGTAGTACCGATACTGCCAGGCCAATAGCCCCCTGGCCAGTACTCAGTCCCAGGACTTGACCATCAATTATCAATGCACCCTCACCCACATTAATATTTGTTGCTCCCAGGTGAAATAACGTATCGCAGCCCAGTAACATATCTTCCGCGATAGGAGCTACATACACAGTCTCCTTATACAGCTTCTCGCCCATCTTTAAAGTTACCGGACCTATTAGAAACCTGTGCATTGACAACTCCTGACCTGCCCCTGTGTCCACCACCGCATCCACTTTATTTCCGTCTACCTGGACCTCAACAATTGACTGGGATGTAGAACCCAACTGGCACACCTTCACCTCCTCCTCCGCACCCTGGCAACCTATTTCCGGCCCCACTGGACTGCTGGTCCCCTGGGTTCCCGCCGGTAAATCCCTTGCCGCGGATCGAGATGAAATACTGGTGTTCCGCCCCAGATTCGCTGGAGCACCCTCGTCCTCCCCTTTGGGTACTCCACTTCCCTCATTCCCCGCCCTCTCGGGAAAACATAAACTATCCTGAATTGGTGGTGACACACCTACGAGCGCCAACCCCTCTTCCGGCTGCACGCCCCTGACTTTAGTGGGCTGGCTCCCCACGGGAGCCCCTCGACCCCCTTCTACTGGGTCGCCCAACACCGCTGGTTTAGCTTTGACAGACTCCGCAACTGGATTGTGTGCAAACCAATCTGCCACTTCCTTACTCATATCAGCCATGCGGCTATGTATTTGTTGTGCCAGTACAGATGCCTTTACTTCCGGCGCTACAAGTGGTGGAGCAGTGTGGCAACCTGCCTCCCGCTCCTTTACTTCCGGTGCTACGAGTGGTGGAGCAGTGTGGCAACCTGCCTCCCGCTCACTTACTTCCGGCGCTACGAGTGGTGAAGCAGTGTGGCAACCTGCCTCCCGCTCCCCCACATGATCATAATTCAGTGGTCGTGCCTTAATAGACTCGGCCCCTCGACTAGTTAGCGCCTTCCCCGCCTGGAGATCACTTGCAACGGATGGAGATGCGATCAACCCCAGATCCCCTGGATCTACCCTGCCCATATGTTCAGGTATTTCTAATCCCTCGTTCTCCGCCCTCTTGGGAAAGCTTATTTTACCCTGATTTGGTGATGACACAACCCCTAGCGCCAGCCTCGTCTCTGGCTGCACGCTGCTTACTACCACTAACTGGCTCCCCGTCTGAGCCCCTTGACCCTCTACTAATGGGTCAACCAACACAATTTCATCCCGGCCGATCTGCACCTGCCGGACCCCCACTAAACCATTTAATTCAGGCATTCCCGGCAATTCTCTAGACCGACGAGCACTCTTTTGACTCTCTACCTGGTCACAATTTAATGGCTTTGCCCCCGATGACACTGCCTCTTTACTGGTCAATGTCTCCCTTGTCTTACCTATTCGTCCCCGGATCGAGGTTCGGCCCACGCCCTCGACCCTGTCCCGTTTCTCAACATGCTCCCTATGTGGACACTCCCGCCTGAAATGCCCAGCCTCCCCGCACCCAAAACATGCCAATCTCGGTGATTGCCTCTGATATGGGGGTGGGCTTTCAGTTTGCCACTGGGGTGAGGTCCATTGTCCCTTGTCTGCTTGCTGGCCCCCACTAAGCAAGTCAAACTTCATCGACAAAGTTTCGAACTTTTGTTCTAATTTAGCGAGAACGTCATCTACCCTACTGGCCTCCCGGGGTTTGTGCTGCTGGACCGCCCAAACAACCACAGGGTCATCCATATCATACTCCCGTTCCCGCTTGGGTTCTTGACGGGCCTTCCCATACACAGCCTGAGTCATGTGTTGGTGCCATCTCACTCTGTCTATAGCGGTTTCAATGCAGTCCGGCAGCTCGAGCCCGACACTATGGCCAGCTTCACGGTCTGCCAGTCCCTAACAGAACCGTACCACCGCCTGTTGGGTCGAGTAGGTAACTGGCAAATCAACAAATGCCTTGTTTGCCAATGTCAACACCCGATCAGCCCAGTCCTCCAATGACTCCCCCTGGGCCTGCACGGCCTGGTGAAACCCTGCTTGAGTGGTAGCCGTGAGCTCCTTGCCACCAAACCGACAATCCAACTGAGCTAGCATTAGTCGGTATGACATAAGTGACCCAGGATACCGCTCTTTCATGATCGCACAATACTCAGCTGCTTTACCCGTCAGGGACCAGCACAGGCACTCCAAGCATTGGGATCTGGACCATCCCTTCCTCTTAGCATAACTGGTGAAGCGCTGCTTAAAAACCAGCCACTGAGTCTTCCCATCATACAAGAGGGCCTTGGGTAGGGACTTGACCGGGTCCCATTCCCTAGATCCGCCATGTTTATGAGCAGCCGGAAATCCAAACCGGTATACACGGTGCTTCCGGTTTACCCTCGACAAGCTAGCATCCGAATCTGAATCGTTCAGCGATGGGGATCGACGCTTCTTACCACTTCGCAACGGGGAACAACCTGTTCTACCCCTTGGCGATGGTGAGCGACTCTTTTTACCACTTCGCGATGGTGAACCACCTGTTCTACCCCTCGGCGATGGGGAGTGCCGCTTTTTGCCCCTCTGGCTTAATATTGACTTTCTGGGACTCAAACTCGCCACCCCAAATCCATAAACTTGCGATTTACGGCCCTTTTTTCGTCTATGTTTCTCGTCTGCAGAGCTCCCGTCATCACCGTCATCACTCGATGATGACGAAGACGATGTAGAGGCATAACGCACATGTTTGAGCTTGATAGAGGATTTTGGGATTACCCCCGCACTTTGTGACACACCCTCAGTGGTGGGGGCCTCAGCGGTTGCTACTGGATTTAACTGAACCGGTGCCACAACCTTCACCGCCTTGGTGGTTGGTTGGGCCGGCTGTACCTCTTCCACCTTCACCCCCACGAGGCCACCTTTCACTTTGAGAATGTCCCTCATCATCTCCAATTCCGCTGTAGTGGGCTCTGGTGAACCCGTATGCACAGGAGCCATGGCCCCTAACATGGGGGGCTTGATGTCTCTTTGCGCAGAGTCCGCGGTCCCCAACACGAGGTCTATCTCTGCAGCCAGGGCATCAGATTGTAATTTCCGACTGAGAAATATCCCCCTAGCTGGATACCGGTACGGATTAAGTTCACGCCGCTCCCATGATCCAGTGTTACCCTGTACGCGGTGTACTGGGTAGAGCCCGCGTCATGTCCTCCAGGCTTGCTTGCCTGTGAAGACTGCCGGTCTCCTCATCCCTATACACCGTGTCAGGGTCTTCCTCTAACTCCCATTCCTCTTCTTGCACTCCTGCCCCCTCTTGAAAGGCAGGAGTCTCCCCCTTCCTAAACGTGAAATCCAGGGCGTCCCAGTCAATCATATCCATGTGGATCCTGGTCAACGCCTGCCACACTGTTGGTGTCAAGTTACCCTGTGCGACTCGCACTGCAACAATGGCGGCTGCCAACCGGGACCCTATTCCCCTGATCTGAGCTAATTCATCCGCCGATGCAAAATTAACTCTAAGCCGGGCCCTCGCTTCATTTCCACTAGTCCCCATTATAATTTAATTACACAACACAGCAATATAAAAAATGAAAATGAAATACAAACAATTATTTTTTAATAATAATCATTACTGAGCAAGGAAACCTTCCTTATAAAACCCCCCGACAGGCGCCTCATCAGGAAACCAGAGTGTTATACACTCAGGGCCTCCGATGTATAAACCGGAAACAAGCTACTTCAAAACATCCGGTTTGGATGCTTGCGCATGCGCACTGTCTGCATTTTGTGCACTCACAAAAACCTCTTTTTTCCCCTTTTTCCCCGAGAACAGACACCAATGCAAGGCAGGAACACTTATTTACATTCTAACTGACCTTAATTCCGCCGAAGATTCTTAAGAAAAACGTCGCCTCGGTGAGATTAGCAATCTCACGGACCAGTGCCGCGCGATGCACAGCACCGGGAAACCACGAATTTCGACCTAAAAACACATTCCGGGCGCAGGAACAATCACGATTCTGACACCATTAAAGTGTTTCCTTACCTATACATTGTATCCGTATACTGTCAGGTCTATATATTCTTCGTTATGTTGGTGATTCTATTAGGTTACGTTTAGACGTCTTGTCTCTTCAGCAATGCCTTCTAGAATGCTGGATTCCCTCGAGGCTCGACCAATCAGAGAGGTTGTTTTGGCCTTCCGTCATGGCAGTTGGCGGGAACGCACCGGCTACCCACATCACCAGGGATCGGAGCCACAAGGACTTGATAAGCCCCCTATCGACAGTCACTACATATTATTTCTATGATGAGACCCTTTCAGTGAGGTCTATGTTCACTGAAAATATGACCCAATGTTCCCCAAATATATTTTGCTTTGTTCTCCAAAAATATTTTTCCATTTATTTTTATTATTATGTTCCCTTGTTCCCCAAAAATATTACCAATAACAGACAATGTTTCATTGTTCCCCAAAAATAATTGGCCTTGTCCCCAAACCCCCTCTATGACCGCAGAGCAGAAATGCACCGTTGGCATTGCCACCTCCCCTTCACCTTCCCCACCCACAAAATCGGTGCCCTTGCACCACCCCCGCCCCCCTCCACTGCCCAAAGTTTGCATATAGCTACAGCAGTACTGTAAAGGATTAACACATCTACCGTATGTATGTATGTATAAAAAAAAAATTGATTTTCTTTCAGGGATCTTTGCAGATGTTGCCACCTTCTGTCAAGTGGCATCTGCCACCTTCTGTCAAGTGGCATCTCCAAGTTCCAGCTCTGAGACTTAGCCTAGTCCTGGGTAAGCTAAAGCTATAAACTTTAATATATTTGACCCCTGTGATATAGGTTAATTAAGCTAATAATATGGCAATATTTCGAGCCACCCCAGAGAGTGGAATTCAAAAAATGTACCTAAGCTACTCGATCTATCTTACTAGCAAATGTTAACATTTCGAGCCGCCCCAAATTCGGGAATACATTTTTATGGTTCTTTAAAGTGGTTTTTATAAATGAAGATTTTAATAAGCTTGATAAGCTTGAGAAACATTAGATTTATTTGAGTGGCAGAATCCGATTTGTAGATTTTTTTATTATTCTCATTAAAGTAGCCATCCCGCCAACAACAGTCAAATTTTTTAAACATTATGTACACTGTTTCTAAACCTACTGATGACGAAGTATATATATATATAACTTACATATTTTGAGAAACCAAACTCATACATACACAGTATAAACGGCTTTAACCAGCTGGACCAAACCCCAGAACTGGAGTGTCGAATTACGAGTTACCATCATTTTACGGATATTCAATCACGGGTATTCTAAGAACCTATTAATAAACCTATACTTTTAATCAGCGCATATACATTGTTATATGGATAGAGTTTCGATAAACGGTTTTCTAGTGCAATTTTGTAGTTATTTGGCGGGATAGCTACTTTAAAAAAAAAAGAGGAGTGCCTAACTATAAGTATAATTGTCCCAGTGTCCCAGCTCATTGGGATACTTTACTTTTTTGTTTGTTTTGTTGAGATATTGTGAAATTCCATCACATAAAACAATGGATACACATGATACAACATGAAAGTTTCTCTGTGATGTTGTCACTTTACAGCGATATTATTAAAGACTGCCCCAGTTAAATTACAAATAAAAGGACACTTTAAAGGGACATATGGCAATCTTGAAGATTTTGTCGAACATTAGTATCACAGTTTATTAGTCCAGTATCAACATGATCAATTTCACTTTAAAACTGCTTGCATATAATTAAATAAAATTTAGATGTATTATTTGTCTTCGTTATTCTACCATAGGTTTAAATATATGATTGGTGCAATAATATCAGCAATTAGTAATAATATATAAATTACACAGTTATACTATAATTATAGAGAATAATATACAGGCATTTCATATCTCATCCTTTCCGTCGATGTGTTCTTGGGAAACACACTTTCCCTTAACCTCGTCCTTCGGATGGGGACGTAAACCGGGCGGTCCCGTGTATCAGTCTATCCTCCAAGCACGTTAAGGAA